>RJWK010033113.1:0-23309 GCA_004363435.1 Platanista minor | reverse complement strand
TAAGACTTCAAACCACATTTATATATCTGGATAATTTTCACTTCAGACTAGGTTATGAGTATGATTGACATATCTTTCCAAGCATTTCAAGAAAAGAATATGTAGCAAAATCTTATTTATAAAACCATAAATGAATCTTCTGGTTGTAAATGAGGTTTCATTTACAACCTGGGGATAGCTTCCAACTTATTCATCAAGGAATTCTTTCCAAAAGTTCTTTGAGGCTAACGGTGCATTTCTCTTGCGTTCTATTTCTGATCTCTGTTATTAATTGTGGCCAAGGAAATTGTAAAATATAGGATAAGCCTATTAGGAGCTCCATGAGTATGAATGGCCAGAGGCCACTTGTCCATGTCTGTGACTCTACCGTGCCTGAAGTGAAGAGCAAACCCCAGCAGTTCCAGACCATGTTTCATTTGTTATTTACGATCTGTGTTCAGTGTAGTAGAACCAACACATAGCTCAAAAGGACAAGCTCAGGCTTGGCCAATCTGGAGACCAGCTGATGGTCCCTGGTTGGCTGCTCTGAAGACACCTTTTGATGTAGCTTGGGTTGAGGAAGACAAGAGATGTACCGATACTTTCTTGTGTGAGAGAATCAGGTTTGGCAACGGCCAGGAAACATGATGATGTGGAGTAGAGCTCCATTCATTACCACCTGTGTGTGGGATTCGGTCACACAAACATGCAGTCAAAGAGAGCCAAGTCTTAATTAACTAATTAGGTTAACAAATACTTGAGGACCTAGTCAAGGCAGGCCACCTAACAAACCACACTGCCAGAGATCAGAGGAAGGAGAAGAGAGTCGGGGAGAAGAAAGTGCCAGACGACTGAGCAGAAAGCCACCCTAGGGCTTGCTCAGGGTAAGAGAGAGAGGACAGCACAGAATGAGGAATTAACTGGAGACAATGAATATTTCCATCTGGCACCCTGTATCAGGCATACTTCTATGGTCGCCTTTTTTTTCCAAATCTAGGAGTAATTTTTGTTTCAGTATAAGAGTGACATTATCTGCATCTAGTTGTTGTAAAGTTCTGGATGTCCTCGAAGGTTTTGTACAGTTAGAAGCCTCAGAGTCTTTGCTAATACTATTCAGTGGCATTTATTATCCTAATGTTTATATAGGGGTCTTCTTGGATGTGAAGCCTTGTTTGTATATTAGTGGGGGGCAACTCTGTTTGCCGGGAACCATGCCAAGGGGTGGCTCTCTCGTTGTTTACCAGTGCCCTGATGCAGCTCTCCACAACAGTACATTTGGCCAGGTCCATTTCTTCCCTCTACTCTCCCAACTTTGCTTACGTCATAGTGGCAATGGTTTAATCTGTTACCCTGTCATCATTCCCCAGCCAGTATCCCAGTGTTGTAGCCTTTAACCAGGGATTTTGAAGGACTGTATTTCTGCTGGTGGGTTTGCACTGAAGTGGGGTATCCAAGTGACCAACTAGGACAAAGGTAAAGGTGTGTCCATAGGGGGCCCTTATCTCAAGTTACATCCCCCACCATAGGTTGTTGCTTCCTCGACCTTTTCAGGGTGGCAACCCGCCATGTATAATTTTCCTCTGTGGGTTTAAAATAGTGTTTCCCTGACCCCATAAGAGCGTCGACCAGCAGATGTTTTATCTTCTTTCTTGCTGAGCAACCTCTTAGCTATGCTCAGTGTTTTTTGGGCTGAACTGTTCATTATGGCAATTTGTAATATTTGTAATATATTTAAGTAACACTGGAGTCTTGGCTTTTAACTCTGTCATCCACTTATGAAGTTCAGGTCTTGAGGTGAACTGTGTGTTTATGGCTGTTACTCAGCTCCTTGAGTAAAGACCAAGTCTGCCAAGAATGTTAATGATTGATTGAAGTAGGTGAAATGTTTCATTTTTTACACTTTTGGAATTCATTCTTTGGTGCAGATTTTTGCGATTCATCGAATTTACTGGTATGGCTTGTCGTATATGCATTCTTGACACTATTATTGTTTTTTATATTTGAGCTTTGGTGTTGATTCACTTCAGTGAATTGTGTGGTTTTAAAAATTGGAATCTGAGAGTTGGTGATCTCCATTTGAGGAAGAAAAAGCCAAGAAATGGGAGCTTTCTTTAATTCTGTTATGCTAGAGCCAGAAAGGACATGAACAAATTTTTGTTAATAACACAGTTCCCAGTAATTGGAGAGCATCTCTTGGCCAAAATAATTTCCTCAATAATATTATCATCTGCTTAATATTGAACAGAATTCCCAGTGCCCACTTTTGGCTACATTTCCAACATCAGACAAACACCTAGGTTTAGATTTTTTTTTAAAAGTATAACACTTGTACATTTTGCACCATTTTCGTTGTCTTTTTTTTCTTTCAGATTAGTACCCTTCTTGCCATTGAGTACTTAATTTCCTTTATCACTGCTTCTTTGAGTTTTAATATCAAAATGTTACATTTCATTGTTAAATACCACACAATGTTATAATTTAACATGGAGATCTTTTAGTCCCATAGACTGAAACAGACCTTAAAAGATAGAAAAACATGTGGTACAGAGCCATATCACGCATGCTTATCAGGATTCCAGGATGCTGGAGAGCTTGAAGCACTTCAGGGACAAGAGGGTTAGTGGGAGGATTTCAGAAAAGTTTGGAGACCCAAATCATGAGTAATAAACACATGGTTCCTGGTCTTAGTCTCCACTGGTGAAAGAAAAATAAAAAAATAAGGACATGTTCTGCTTCCTTGGGGTATAAATTACTCCATGACAAATAGAAAGTGAAATTCTGTAGGTTATTTTCATAACCGATCTTCCGAGATCGGTTAACCGAGAATTTGCTGACTGTTGAAAAAGACGGAACATGCAGAAGAAATGTATAAATTCCAACAGTTTCTAAAGTACCCAAGAAAAGCAGGAAAATGACTAACCTCATTCTGTAAAAAGTAAAACTGAATTTGTTTGAAAGAATCAGTTATACAAAAATAATAGTATTTTCTCATTGATGGACTGCTCATTCATTTCCAGTATGCCCCCACCTGACCATCACTAGCATCATCTGACAACGGAATGGGACCTTAGTGTTCAGCTAGGACCTGACCCCTGACCCTCACATTTTATGACCAGAGTACTGGGGCCAAGCAGGGAAGAAGCATCTCATTCTAGGTCCCACGGTGAATCAAGGCCCCTCCGGAGCCAGAGTCTGAATCATCTAGTGTAGTCATCTTTCACCCACAAACCTCTGCCACAGGATTGTGGATGAACCAGGAGGATCCCTGTCTCAGCACCTGAAATCCCATCAGTAGAAGCTCAGCAAGGCAGTAGTTACACAGAAGAGAAGCAGGAGGTCCTAGTGATCAACTCCGCTTACATCCCTCCAACAGAATGGTACAACTGGTTGACAGGAAGCCCAGATTATGCCTTGAAAATTTAAAACCAGAACTTTCTGAAGGGACTTAGGAAATAGAGATGAGTGGTGACTGCTTTATTTTTCTACAGCACCATTTCTTTTGGGGCTCTGATTCTGTGGACGTGGCACAGTAATTTAAACTCAATTGTCTGGGCATTTCTTTTCCCGTTCCTGGGTTCTATCACATTCCTGGAAGCTGGTGTCGAGTCAGGGGATGGGTAGAGGGAGGACTGGCCTGTTCTTTGGTCCTAAGTCAACCTTGTTGTATTTCTCATTCCATTCTGCATGGCCCCTCAGGTCTAGCAAATCTCTCTGCTGCTTTGTTGCCTTGTTTAGGGCCCAGCAAGCCTCTAGGACTCCATCTGCCCAGGATCAGGGTGTGGACTGAGTTTGGCCCACAGACATGTTTTATTGAGCCCACAAAGTTTTAAGAATCTGCAAGTTTGACTTGGTTCATGTAGTTTTCTGGTGTCTCTTGAAAAATTAGAAATGCATTGACTCAGTGCATTCTTGCATGCACCTCCCCGTGCAGCTGGCTGGCGCTGTCCCTCGTTGGACAGGACGTGAGCTCTCCAGCTCTGCAATATACCCTCCCTGGCATATTGCACTCAGGCCCCTCCATCCAGTTGAGTTTCCTCACCTTGTCTCAAGCCTGCACACTCATATTCTCTTTCTGGGGCTTGTCTCTTCCTGAGTAGCTCCTTTTTGGAAGACTGGCTCAGGCCTCTCTACTCCTGGGTCTATAAATCTTCCTTCACTTATCACCTCTTTTTTCTGCTTTTTCCACCAGCCAAAAAAAGTTTTGTGGTACGGGGATGGTGGAGGGGAGCTCTGTTTCCTCCACTCTGAGTCTCTGGAATACTTTGTCTGTATGCCTGATTCTGGCCAAGGCATTTTGACTATGCTCTGAGCCTTAGTGCCCCAGGACTGTATGGTTTTGAAATTCACAATCCCGTAATCAAGATTATCCATGTTTTCTGTACTAACAGGCACTTGTCCTGAGTCAGTGAGGACATCTCTGCTAGGTGTCTTCCATTTGCCCCCGAAGCCACACTTCACCTCCTTCCTGTTCTCTCTGCCCATGGAGATGATCTCTATGGACCATCTCAATGGGCTTCCCTTCCTTCCTCCTTCCTATATTGGGTTTGGCCGTTGGGTAGCGCCACCGGGAAGTCTGAGAAAGGGAGGACAATAAAGGTGAGGTGTTATTTTTTGTTTCTGTCCCCACATCTGGTAACTGCTCCTTCTGTTTGTGCTTTCGGGCTTGTGAATAGTGACAGTGACATGCCTCCTAGCCCACGGGGATGGCACTAGCCCCAGTTCTTGCTAAACCCTTCCCACACCTTCGTAAATTGTCTCTCTACCAACCGCTTTCAAATGACTCAATTTGAAAGTGCCATCTGTTTCCTGTTGGGACTCTAACGGGTATAACATCCCATGCAATTGTTTATCCATAGGCATAGTCAATAATATTTATGCATATTTTAAGTTTCATCTAAAAATAAATCAATGTTAAAATGCAGCATCTGAACCATGAAGCAATGTAAGAATTCTCTACAAAACAGAGTCATTTGTGGCTCAAAACAGTCCACAGCAACTGACTTGAAGCTTTTAAACTCCTCCATCACAATCTTTGAACACACAAGGAATCCTTCAGTGCACCCGTTTCTAAGAGAACCTAATAATATTTAAGCTGACATAGAACAGAGAAAAAAATAGGGGTTATTTAAAGTTTCCAACAACTGAGGAAGTTCTATCAGAAACAAGTTTATCATGGCCTTCACCATGCCCTGGGCGCATGCTAACAGGTGACTGAAGACCTTAGAGCACACAGCTCTGCTCCATTCAATTTTTAATGTTCTTCTAACAAAGTCTGAGGTTAGGGTCTCAGCCTGGGAATCCCAAGCACCTCATAAAACAGGGCACCTTCCCACCTCTGTAAGAGTGCCCTGACCTTATCTGTCCTTTTCTCCCCTTAAGTTCACTCAGCTGTGACAATGGCAAGTGTCATCCATGCTAGAGGCCTTTGTAGAAAATGGGAAGTGAAGGGTCTGCTGGCACATACTGGATACCTACGGCACAAAGGGTGTTTACAGGCGTTTCTACGTGCTGCTCAGAACACATTAGGCCCAGCATGTCAGATGAAGCTATTGTGAAACCTGGCTTTCTTCCTTGGTTTGCTTCTTAAATAAATTCCCCAATCATGCTCTGATTGATGCTTTCATAAATCACATATGTGCACGTGTTCATACATATAGAATATGTGGCTGTATCCAAGCACAGAAAGATCACCATGACCCACAGATTTGTTTTTTACAAAACTGCTTCAAACCAGTTGGTTCATTCTGATGTTCACCTGGTTGATTTCTCTCCAGACCAGTGTTTTGTGTGTGTGTGTGTGTGTGTGTGTGTGTGTGTTTTCTTGCTGATAGCACAGCACAATTTTGGAGTGTCTACCAAAATAGCTGTGAAAAATGATCTTGTTAGAACTGAAGGAACTTCATTATCTTGAAGTGCTTTTTGGAAAAATATTCTAAAACATGAAAAATGGCCATCAGAACAGGAGAGCAAAATTTCTTGAGAGTTCTGTGCTCCTGTCTGTTCTGTGGCGTCTCTTCTTTCATTAGCTCTGCCCCTCATCGTCCAAATGTGTGTGTAGCAGCACATGTTTTAAAAACTTTTATCTCTCCCCCCAAGTTTATTGAAATATTATTGACATATAACATTGAATTTGATACATATGTATATAGTGAAATGATCACCACAATATTTTTATAATGGTTGTATACTATTGATGAATTGATTCTTTTATATAATGACCATGTTTGTCTCTTGTTACCATTTTTGGCTTGAAGTCTGTTTTTGTCCAAAGTAACTATAGTTACCCCGTAGCAGCACATTTGATGAGTCCAGCCCTTCCCTGTCTTTGGTGTCCTGTCCTCAGTGCCCTTTCTTCTGGAAATTATCTTTACTCTCAAGACTTCAACTGCTGACTTAAATGAATCATACATTTAAACACCTTCCCCTTTATCTCTTCTGTTTCATATGGTTTTAATCTTTCAGGCCTTCTCAGACTCCCAGAATGAGGTCAGACAATGCTACATAAAACAGAGATTAAAAATGCCAATACCAAAAATTCAAATGAGATGACTTGTAGTGAAAGACAACCTATTTAAGAGTAATTTAAAAACCTATCTCTGAACCTTCCCCCATGGATAACTTCTAAAGCTGTAATTCTGACCTCATGCTCTGTCTTTGAGCACAAGTTCTATAAAAAGAACGGCCCCAAAAAACCATTCCAGGCCTTTCACCATCTCAGATTCAACATGACCAAGATCAAACTCGAGACTTACTTCAACCAGCAGGGAAAAACAAAAACCCTTCAGATTGTCTATTTCTGTCTGTGATATGCTGAGTCCCAGTAAACAGGTGTTATGTCTGTTTGTGCACACACGCACACATGCTCATATGTGTGGGGAAGGGAATTAGTCCTTTTTGTATTGATCTTTGCACTTCTCTCTCTGTCTGTCCACATCCACTGTTTTCAAATCCTGGATTCTTCCTTTGAAATGACTCTTAATGTCATGCTTCTCCCATCCAGTGTTTTTGGTTTGTTTGTTTTTTGTTTGGTTTGGTTTTATTTCTTGTTATCCCAGGCCACAGTCCACTCACTCTAGATTATCATAACATACGCCAAGCTGGTCCACCTATCTCCTTTTCCAACCTGGATTGTACAATAAATTACTCAATTTCAGGTCTTATATCTCATAACTTTCTCATCTTGCCATATGCTTCCTTTCTGAAAACGATTTTATTAATCTCAACTTTTGGTCCTGCTAGTCGTAAAATTTTGTCAACTATACTTCACTTACTTACATCTGATTAACAGCTGCTCTGCCATTCCTAAAGGAGAACATCTTTCTGTATGTCTCTTTGAAAACTCACTGCTTTCATTGTTGCCCTTGGCTGAAAAGCATATTGTTTATCAGTGTGTTTTATTCACGATTATCTGGCAGCCCAAGCATGATATTTAATGTAATTGATGTCTCCTATTTACTAATGGATGTTACATCATCATTATTCAGAAAATTTGCTACTGAAATTGACATCTGATTAAGGATACATGATTGAGGTTAAGAGCCTGTGAATGTTTGGAGATACTTGTTTATAGCATGTACTGTGTGGTGCGGTAAGCTATCTACAGGCTGCAGCTGGCTTTCTCTTCAGTTAATATTCTGTACCTGATGTGGCTAAGTGGCCACTGAGATGCTCAACTTCAGTGTTTCTTCCCACTGACTGAAGGACAAAGCTTACTGGCTACAATAATCTGATGAAATGTGAGTTAAAAGAAAAAAAAAAAAAAAAAAACAGCTGTCCAGGACACTTTCATAGAGTTATATAAGGTAAATGAGTATGATACACACACACACACACACACACACACACACACACACACACACACATTCTCTAAATATTTTAACTCATTTGTAACAGGGTAGTTTTAAATGAAAGTGTTATTCTAAATATGAATCTCACTCAGAGATTCATGTAGTTATATTGATTTATTATGAGATACCTGGAGTTAGAGACATGGGGCTATCAGTCATTTGGTTTGCCATTTATTCTCTCCCTCAACCCCCGTCTCCAATTCTGGGTGCTATATGGAAATTGGAGCTCTTGTGATTGGATAAAGTACATGACCAGTTTTGGCCAATGAATTATGAGTAAAAGTTGCCAAGGCTTTCATGGCAATGCAAGATGTGTCCTTTGCTGTGATGACCAGCAGCGATCTAGACACTGGCCGCTCTATCAGACTGGTGTGATTCTGGCTTTACATTTCCCTGGCTCTATGACCTTATGTACACTGATGAATCCTTTCATTTGTATTTTTTTTTTCAGTTATCTGAAAAATAATAGTGTATTATCTAAGTGCCTACCTCATAGGGTTATTATAAAGACCAGATTAGAAAATAATGTATTTGAAAATGGTATATAAACAAAGTGATACACATACATATAAGATATTATTTTTAAATGGTATTCATTTTGGGAACTTAAAACTGTTCTTGATTTTAAAGGTAATTTATGCTGATGGTAAACCTACACAGGAAAGAAGGGTGAAGGGGTTAGCAAAAATCTTTCATCCTAACACTTCCCCATCACCCACATTCCCAATCCCAGAGGTATCTACTGTTAAAAGTTCCTTGTGAATAAGCAGAAAAGCATATTTTTATGCATAATGTTTTTCAACTTTTTTTGTCACTTAGTATATTTTGAACATGTTCCTCATTTTTCTTTTTAATGGTTTCATAATACTCTGATGGATAAATGAACCATGCTTTATATAATTTGTGAATCAAGATTTTGTTTTCTTTGAAAAAAATGAATACCCCTTACCACTTAACACAATTTCAACTATCTTTTAAAAATGTACAGAAGAAAGAGAATGTTACAGGGACTGATATCATAGCATATGCTGCTGTCTTTACGGAGCAAAGTAAAAATGAAACAGTAGTAATATTTATGACCTGGGATGGCAAACACTAGTGCCTATAGAGACCAGGGAGATAAATTAATAAAATCAGAGATGTGGCCTCAGGAAAGACGTTAGGAGGAAGGAGAAGGAGAGAGCAGGAAGGAAGGAGGGAGAGGGAGAAGGAGAGAAAAGAGAAGAGATAGTTGTTGCCACCAGGAAAGCACGTGCCTTTCTAAAGGCAGCAACTGAGCTGAACTGAAATCCACTGTTCTCACCACCAATTCCATCCCAGCATGGGCAAATAGGATTTTTCAAGAGAATTAAGAAACCATAATACTTATGTGTGTGCTTTTGATTTTTAAAGCTAGAAACAAAATCAGAAACTTTATTTTTAATGCACAAGCCAAATTAAATTTGTTGGGGAGCAAGTGGATATAGTCAAGGGATAGTTGGTCACCTCTTGAGATAAAGGGTATAATAGATGCACAGAGTTGGAACATACCTTACAGAACATAACTATATGATATGACCTTTTCTACATGATACAAGGGTGTTTTCATACCATGGAAGCCTTCTTGCCTCTAAGTATGTTTTTTAAACCCACACAACCAACCAACCACAGAAATCCTTAAGAATACTCTTAGTGTAGTTTTATTTCTACCTCTGCCCTGTGCTCTAGAGCACTGAGAATCATATGAAAGGAGCTTTTAATGCCTCTCTTTGACCTGCCATTTACCCCTGCTTCCAAATCAGGATCAAAATGCATATTAACTTGGAGGCAACTTGACTTCTGTCTGGTGCTGACTAAAAAGCACCCTTAATATAGCATAGCACATTGGTTTAAAAGCAAATGTTTTATTAAGGTATTTTGAATATCACACAATTTGTTTCTGTATTTTTCTCATAATTGATTAGTAGTTCAATGTCAGTTTTGATCAATCCAATCAATGAATTTGAAAAACACTTTGAAAAACAGTGAAGTGATGGCTCTGCAGAGTGTTTTGAAGCCTAGGTTGCTTAGGCTTCAAAACTAAATCATATATCTAATTATATATCTAATCATGTATCTCAGAGGAAGGGGAGGCATTTGAAGGTGAAACCAAATTCATCCATCTTGTAAGGTGGAATGCATACTTATTTATAAATTATAATAAAGACAACTCTTCATTGACTCAAAGTGTGGGCAAGATTTGGAAGTTATTCTTTTATGAGATGATTCCATTATGGAATGTAAAATTATGGTTGAACAAAGTTTTTGTTCCATTTGGCTCAGATGCTGAGAAAACTCTTCGCTTTTTGATACGTCTGAATATCTCCTTTCCAGGCTTGGTCATTTTTAGAAGTTTAATAATTTTAAACTTGATTTTAAAAACCTGCCAAGAGGACCCACATTTCTGTCTGATTTAACTAATGTTACTATTAGATTTAATCTGTTTAGTTGGGGAAAAATTAGTTTGTGACTGTAAATGGCTGTCTGCATTAATTATGTCCAAGTGAACAGAGTAATTTTTAGAACTTTTTTTGGTATCAGTTATTCTTTGCTTGGTTATATTTTTCGCCATCTGTTTCAGAACCAAAAGGCTGATATGTTTGTGTATATACATGTATATATATATATATACACGCGCGCGCACGTGCGCACACACACACACACAAACACACACTTGCTTACTGTTTGGTTTGTTTTGGAATCAATCAAGGAATAACTCAGTGAAAACTAAATCATGGTTATAGGACAGAATTTAAATATTTTAAATACTTAAAATGTAAAGTAAATGACAATGCTGAAAGAGATTTTGAAGTGGAACATGCAACTGATGCAACAGCAAAGAGGGGTGTATATATATATATATGTGTGTGTGTGTGTGTGTGTGTGTGTATAAAATTGAAATGCATAATCATCACAAAGAAGAAGAGAAATAATAATATAATTTTCAAATATCGAGAGAAACAGGTAAGGCTAAGATGGGGATGGTAAAAATGAGTTTTCTTTTTTTTTTCTTTTTTTAATGGGAGACAAGATAAGCAATAATTAGGAAACTAAGTTCATCATAGAGGGTTATGTGGTTACTTGAAGAACCTCAAACAGGAACCATTGAAGGTGGTTGCCTCTGGGGAAGGAAATGGAATAGATAACAGGGTGTCTGAGTAGGAGACTTCTGTGTTTCATCTTATACCCTAACATACCTTTTATTTTTTTAACATGTGTTTGCACCAGCATGATACAGTACTATCAGTAATAATAGATTACAGACCCATAACCAAGCTGTAAGAATAGTTGTATTGACATAAATTTCCCCCACATAATAAGGTGTATGTGCGTGTAATGTGTCAATCTGATTCTGTCCATTCTATTTCAGGGATATGGATTACTTTCTGCATACTTTTAGATAATAATGACAGGAAAAGCAAGTGTAAAGGAAACATTTTTCTTTGGTTATAAAGTTCTGAATCCCATCACTAGATGGGATGTTCCCCTCTCTGTGGTCATCAGAATAATTCAGAAATCTGGCATATTGTGGCTTATTTGGTTTATTATGGTCTAATGAGCTGGCTGGGCTGCACCTCAAGGGTTGGCCAGTTTCTCAGAGGCCATGTGTGTGTGACCTTCTACTCAGCAGGCCTCTCCCGCAGGTAACTACTAATCCTTTCCCATCATGAAACCAACCGTATTCCAGTATATATGTTTGCATACATTATGCTGTGGGACATTCAGCTAGGCCATGACATTCCATAGTGAGGGCAAGTTTACTCAGAAATTAGAAAGTAGGTGTCTGGGTGTGACTAAGACAGCTGTATGGCCACTAACTACCATTCCCTGCACATCTTATCAATTCCCCTCTCTTCCTATGGCCTTGCAACCTAAAAGCTGATGAACAGCAGGACTCATGGGACAGAATGGACAAAATCAGAATCAGAATGCTCTTTTTTTTTTTTCTTTTTGTTTGGTCTCTCACTACCCCTAAAGTTTTCTTCAGTGTGATTGTTCTTCCCTTGCCCTTAGATGAAAACTTGATTTCTCCCATGACTTTTCTGCTGACTCTTAGATAATAAAATATCCTAGCAACACTCAACAGGACAATCACAGTGCCAATTCACAATTTACAATACCAAGTCATGTAACTCAAAACCCCAAATTGGGTTTAAAGTTTACCCTTCTTTCTTTCACTCCGTCTGGGGGCTGCTCCGGTTGAAGAAGGGCACAGTCTTTCTATTTTCTTTTTATGCCTCTATCATTCCATCTCCTTCAGTAGCTTGAAAACTGAAATTTGTAATTTTACCAGAGGGAGGAAGGAAGGTTTGGGGGATTAAGGAGTGTAGAAAAGTTTTTCCCTGACAGCTGGCTTTAGCCTTTTAGGGTTTCTTCAGAGACCCCACAACTGTCGATCTGTCCCTCAAAGTTCTTTTGACCTGGGTGGTTGTATTCTATTTTAATAGGCTTTTATTTCTTTGTAAATAGGACTACCAGATAAAACATAGGACTCCCAATTAAATTTGAATATCAGATTAATGATGAAGAAGTTTTTAGCGTAAGTATACCCCAAATATTATATGAGACATACTTAAACTAAAATAAATTATACATTTTTAGCTGAAATTCAAATTTAACTGGGCATCCTGTATTTCTGTTTGCTAACTATGGCAACTGTAAGGTGGAAGGGCATTTTTAAGGTTGTCTGCTCTTTTGGGCCAACCAAATCTGTATATTTTATTGTGCTGTGTTCTAGTACCAGGGTAATATTTTTTGTCCATGTCAAACACCTTGTCACAAATATAACCTCCCAAAAGGCCTTCATGAGCCAACTAGATATAGATTGTAAATTTATTTTATTTTATTTTTTTATGTAACTATCTGTCCACAGACACGACTCAAACATTAAACATTTACTATATTAAAAAAAAAAAAAAAGATTGTACTAGTACCTCCATGTGATAAAGTTTTTTAAGCCAACTAGAGCATAAACTCATAACAAGCAGTGGATGTAAAGAAATAACCTTTTCTGCATCTCAGGCAGTATCTAGAAACACAATCTTTAGATAGTAGATGATCTGTGAATATTTGGTGAGTGACTCATGTGGTTATCTGTGGTCCCATTATCTAATGATTTTCCCAAATTTAAATTCTAATATTGCTAATCTGTCACCACTGTATGTCTACAGTATTAGAATTGCAAACGCAATAAAAGGAATCCTGAAAGTGCATTATGATTAAGTGGATTCCAGCAATTAATGTATTTTGAGGTGGGCTATCAATATTTAGTAACAGTGATTATTAGAGCAAACCATCGTTTCCATTGCAAAGGTAGTAGAATTTTGTTTTTTGGGGGGGACCTTTAAAGAGGCAGCTCTACCTTGGAATGGAATAGTTTATCCCCTCTTTCTATTCTTATGGGGCTCCTTCTGAGCAAAGTCCGTTCCAATCAGTTTGACTCATTATTCCTTACAAGATTGAACGCTGAGTATTTTTACTTAACAGATAGGAGCTTCATATGACTTCTCAAGGTCACACAGAAAATTTGTAACAGAACAGAATGTCTTAAGAGAAACACTTTTAAAGCTCTTTGCCTCTAGCCCCACTTTCTTGGCTGGCCAATTTCATGTAGCCAAGAAGAAAAAATGAATGTTAGCTAAGTCATTTATTTTCAGTGAATTAAAGTAAAGGCTCCCTAAACCCTGTGGTGTGTCGCTGTAAGTTAGAGAAAGAAGATAAAGTGGAAATAATAAAACTTCCTCCTATCTGTTATAGAGTAGAGGCAAATATAAATATGACTGCTCCCATCTCCCCCAGCAAGAGTGCAAAATAGTCTAGTAAAAATATGTGAAGAGGGCTTCCCCGGTGGTGCAGTGGTTGAGAGTCCGCCTGCCAATGCAGGGGACACGGGTTCGTGCCCCGGTCCGGGAAGATCCCACATGCCGCAGAGCGGCTGGGCCCGTGAGCCATGGCCGCTGAGCCTGTGCTCCGCGACGGGAGAGGCCACAACAGTGAGAGGCCCGCGTACCGCAAAAAAAAAAAAAAAAAAGAAAAAAAAATGTGAAGAAAAAGGTGAATCCATGCATATCCAAAATGCCTTGTGATATTCATTTTACATCCTTGTGAAGGAAGTAGCTAGCATTGCTCTCCTTAATCAATTACAGGAAACCTGAGTACTGTGTGTAACATGGTTAAGCTGGAACTACATTTCCCAGAATCCCCTTCCCTGGATGATTCTGATTGTCTAAAAGAGGAAGTTAGATGGTAGAAGTGATGCAGTGGCTATTGCTCTCTGAACGTTGTCATTGTCAGGTGTGGTGACAGTCACAGAGACGTCTCCAAGGCCTTGCCTGTCCTCGCTCTCATCTCCTCTGTATCTTGCTCATCTTTCTACCTGCTTCCCCTGCTGACCAAGCATGGCCTGAGGCCCACAGAGGCAGCAGCCAGGCTGGAGTGAGCTTCCCTGTCCACCAGGCTTCCTGTTCAGCCCTCTTCCGGTGGTGGGCCTGCCTGGCTTCTCAGACTGACTGTGTAGTGACTTCCCTGATTTCCCCCACCCCCCCACCCCCACCCCGTGCCTTCATTTCTCCAGCTTCTCCCCCAACTGTAGAAGGTCTGATAACGATAACCCATCCCTTATCCCACCCAGAGCTTCATGTGCTAAAGGTCAGAGCGTTCCAGAAGCCCAGCTCAGCTGACGTCCAAGCTCCATTTTAGAACCAGCCCACCTTCAAAGTGGCTCACTGCCTGATGCAAGAGCCCACGTGCCCTCGCTGCAGGTAAACTTGAGAAGTTGATGTGTTTACCTTGGAACAGAGTGACCAGATATACAGGAGCAGTGTGCCTGTGAGTACTGGGAACTTCTTGGGAACCAGAATCTCATCAGAGAGGGAAGTTCATACACAACGAAGCCAGCTCGCAAAGCTGGGCCTCATTAAAATACAGTGATTTTAGCTTGTGTGGGGCTGTAGCTGCTAAAATTGAGTAGCAGGCACCCTGTATGGGTGAAAGCTCAGAGAATTTAACCCAATAAAAGTCAAAATGGTATGAAATCGCTGATGGAAGTGGGGCAGAATGTCTTCAGAGCATGTAATTTAAAAGGCCCTGATGCTTGCAGTGCTGTAGACTTGAGTATCTGGATTAATTCCTTTTTGGCCCGCTAGAATTCAGGATGCTGTCAGCAGCCTGCCCACGCCCTTGGCACTCACCTGGAAAATCTGCTTCCGAGAATAGCTGTGACTCTGCCTGAGGGCTTCTGTCTGGCAATGGGAGCCTATTGCCCACACACCAGCAAGACCCAAGTGCTGGAGAGTAAACGCTCAGGAGACATCACTCAGGAGACGACCAGGAGTCCTTGCCCCTCCACTGGGATAGCTCTGACATGTGTATCCTCCACTGTCCCGAGAGCTCCCCAGTGGGACTGCACTGGAGTTGCCCACAGTGGCCCTGTGCTTAGTGACACACCCTGTACTGGCTGCTTCCCCTCCCCTGTCTCACCCCCTCACTCCCCTCCTGGTGTTTCCTGGTATCACTCTCCAAACAGAGGGTGCATGTGCAGCCTTGTCTCAAGGTCTGCTTCTGAGGGATGAAAAATAAGGCCTTTTCCATGGCTCTTAACCTGGTGTGGCTCTTTCTGCCTATTTGGTTTTGTTGAGGATTTGTTTATAAAATGGGATTGAGTCAAGAGAGAAGGGTAAGTGGCTTTGCAGGTAAAGCAAGGGTATCTAGTTATAGAGTACACTAGGATAGTAAATTAGAAATTTCTACGGAAGTCTTAACATGAATTTCAGGTCCCAGAGAGTTTTGTGAGACCCAGAGGAAGGTTGGAGGAGCCGACCTGTCATTCTGAACCCTGTGAGAGGGGCTTCGGCAGGACTCCTTGGGGAGCTTGGCATGTGTTCCTGCAGGAGGGAGATGCAGTGGACAGGTGACTGCCTCCTATCGGTCAAGAACAGGTACTGCGGTCTTGGGTTTTTGCCCAGCATCCCATGGGTAACTTGATAGCATACCTTGTATTGGCTGACAAAGAATGTGAGAACATTCACGGTGAAATAGATGTTGGCCTTTTGCATGAGAGAGAAGCTGTGCGTGTGTCCTCTTAGATCCCGAAAATAGGAGCCCTTAAAAGGGTACATGACCTCAGCAGAAAGAAACTAGAGCCAGTAGTTGGATTTCTAGGTGTTGAGAAGTAGGATTACTGAATTTAGCAAATACAAATAAAGAATACCCAGTTAAATTAACATTTTATCTAAACAACAACTATTTTTGTTTAGTGTGAGTAAACACCACACACTATTAAGGATACACTTATGCAAAAAAAAAGTTATTCATTGTTTAGCTGAAATTCAAATTTAACTGGGCATCTTGTGTTTTATCAGGCAACCCTCCTTCCATCCTAACCCCCAGTTCCTAACAGGACTAGAAGTAAAGTAATTGTGAAAATGAAGTACTTGGTGTGATACTGGTAAAACAATTCTTGGAGTAGAAGGTGACGGCTTTGTTATGCTCCCACCCTGAGCAAAAAAGATAATGAAAACTTAATGTGTAACCTTGTTAATTAGTTTTTCCTTTTAATTAATGAATCCATTCAATACATATTGATTGAGTGCTTACTGTGTGTCAGGCACAGTTCTCAGTACTGGGCGTGCAGCAGTGAACCACGCAGACCAAGTTCTTGACCTCACAGAGCTTTGATTCTAGTGATGTACGTACTTGGCAAACAAAATAGAACTTGGGGCTAAGGGGGCTCATGAATTTTTGAAGCCGCTGATTCCTGCCTCAGGTCTCACAGGTCTTGCCTTCCTGCCCTGTAATATCTAATGCTCCCCTGGGACACTGTCAGGAGGAAAATCTTGAGTATCACCACCACTGCTTCGACTCACCAAGATCTGTTTACAGATGGTATTCGAGTGAGGAGTCCTTGGCTAGAGCTGGTGATAAAGATTTTTCATATCATACTCCATTTCCAAAGGGAGCTGAAGCAGCATGACTCCTGCAGTTTTATCTGTTTCACTTGTGCATTCATTTGCTTCATTCAGTCAAAAAGGAGAGATGAATAAGGCATGATGGTTGGTGGTCGCCCACAGCTAGTAGGGCCATGGCTGTGGATATGGTGGAATAAAGGAAGTGCAGGGTCCTCAATGTAAGAAGCCATTAGTCCTGAGAACTTCAAATTGTAATATCATCAAATATGGTGCTGTTAAAGATAAATAAATATATAAATAAACAAGGAGAAAGAGGAAATACTTCACTTCCCTCTTCTAGAGTTTAATTACCGTTTTGCTTCCTCCTTACGTCCCTAAACCTTTCTTCCACCCTCTGTGAGACACACAAGATGAAAATGTAGATAGTGAACTGCAACTGTGTGCAGACAGAACATATAATAAAGAGTGCTGCCCATCAAGAAATAATATATTGGGTTTAATATGACAAGTTGGGGAAGTCAGAGTCTCTGCTGAGGCTGATTGTCTATTTTTAACTTGACTCTCATATTTTAAGTGAAGTACCTTTGAGGAGAGTATTATATTTTCAGTGTTTCATTCTAAAATAAATGTATTAGGGCAGTTTGTATACACACTCAAAAAAATCTACATCACAAAGTAGATGCCTGATTTAATCTGAGGAATGCATATGAGTGTGTGTGTGTGTGTGTGTGTGTGTGTGTGTGTGTGTATGTGTGTGTCTAGCTGTCCCTCAGTGTTGATCTCACATAAAATGCTACCTGAACAGGATGACAATTTGATGTTTTCTTTCTTATGCTAATGATTCACCTTTGCTCTGCCCCTCACCCCCATCAGTGATAATACTCAGTTATTCCTGAAGGGAAAATAAATTAAGTGCTGTATTGTATACAGAGTAGGAGAAATCAAATCTGTCTCTAACTGGTTGAAGCTGCTCCATAATCTATGATCCATAACCATGATTCCATTTCTAAAATTTTACTGCTAGAAATAATGTTAATAGTCCCCAAATGGTCATTATATTTCAAATTTCATTTTGCTTATAGGTGAGGAAACTGAGACTCATAGATGCTAAACAAGCCAGTGTTTGAGTCACTAGGACCTGCTGCCTCTTTTTTTAGAGAATGGGTGTGCCTGTTAGCAGCAGCCTAACCGGGAACACACAGGAGGGGACCCACCAGAGCTGACACCCTGGTACCTTCTTCAAAGTAGGAGGTGAGACAGTGACCTACTCCTCTAGTCCTCTCCAGAAGGATGGGTGGTGATAATGTTTGGGTGTGATTTTGGAGGCAAAGCAAGGAGCTATGGGACCACCCCAGAACTGTCATGTCCATAGGAACCTTGATGATTTGCTCAAATGCAAGTTATTTTCTATAATTCATAATCCCTGAGTCTATTGACTAGGAATTTTAATGAGGTACGTAAGCCCTACAAGTTCGGACCTAAGTCTACTGTGTTTGCTTTTCAAACCTCTTCCATTGAAGTTCTTATAATACAGTCTTCCAGAAAATTCTAATTGGGTTTCATTTCATTCTTTTGTTGACTATGCTGATCACTCAGTTAAGTCACTTCCCATTTTTCACTGGCACTGGCAACAGCCATTTCCTAAGCTTTTCACTGTTTGCTGGTTTTGAATAATAGTCATTCCGTACACACCACCTCACTTTCCCCCACACCTCAGACAAAAGCAAAACTCCATTTAAAGATATGAAGATGAGTTATTTTCTTATCAAGGCTGCTGTTTCCACAAGATGCAAAGACTTGTAGATCCCACCACATTCTGCAAAACAGCACACGTGGCCTTAGTGTCACATGCACTTATTTCTAAGTTTTATAATTATTCAAGAGAGTTGTGGCATAACTACTCTGAATTAAGCCTGAGTGATGCTGGCATGTCAGAACAAGTGTGAGGACAGACTTTAACAGCCAAATAGCACATCCAGTCTTAAATTGCATAAAATGAACTGTGCACTGTATGAAGAGCCATGCATGCTACTTTATACTGTAGTTCAAAGTTGATGGTAAATAGAAATTTAAAAAAAAAAAAAAAGATTGTACTATTTTTCTCAGTATTTCTGTGCATGATGACAAGTCTTAACAATATCTTGGAGGGCTGTTATTTGAGTTTAGGTGGAATCACACAATTCCCATTGTCTCAGCATGACTGGACCACCTATTCATATTTCATAATGTGAAAATAACGCAATATCTGCATTCATTCCTTTGGCAGCCGGCGAGGGGGTGTGACTGCACTATTTTCTCAATTGAGAAGTATCATTACTTTTGTCTTTATTTAATTACATGAGGGTGATTTTCTTGTGTTATATTATTTTAGGGAAATTAATATATGATTTTATTTTCTCTCATTTAAGCTCATAAAATATGGCTATATGCCCAACAAGTATTCCATAAAAGTTGCTAAAAATCTGCTTTTAAATGCATTTTATTTGATAGTTGCATTATGTTGTAAAATAAGAGATGTATTCCAGAGGAAAAAAGTTTTAAGTAATACATATGTATTAGTCAGCCATTGCTGCATAATAAGCCATCACAAAAATTTTATTGGTATAAAACAATAAGCACTATTTCTCACTTAGACACTTGTTATCCAGTTGAAGTGGTCCTGATTCAGGCTTGAGGGCTGAGTTTGATCTGTTCCACACTCTGGGGCCCAGGCTGCAGTCAGTAGCTACCCAGGGCAGGATCTTTTCATATCAGAGGTTAGAAACTTCCAGAGGGAAACATGAAAACAAGAGATGCCTCTTAAGACCTAGGCTTGGAACTGGCACAATACCATTTCTACCCACATTCTATTGACCACATCAGGTTACCTGAAAAAGACCAACAACAGTGACACTAGGAAGAATGCCTTTCCTGTAACCACACCATCAGCTTTAAAAATACAGTGAACTGTAGAGTCTTTTATTTAGATCTAAGTTTAAAATTCATAAAATGTTACTTAAAATAATACTCATGCTATACTATATAGTCAAATTTCAGAACAAAAGTATAGAAATGGAATGAAAGTAACAAGTTTGGCAGACTGTTGTCCATTTTATCCTTTTTCATATTTTATTTCATATTTTATCTTCTGAGTTAGAAACAAGCTCCGATAGTGCAGAGAAAATTAACTCAGAATTTCATCAGGAAGCAGTGCAACTTTTTAAATACTTTATTAAATGGAAAGTTGCTTAAATTGTTAAATTTAAAAATTATATTGATATTTTAATATTTCAAAGACAAAGTTGTTGAAATATAATTTCATGGCTTAATTACTGGCTTAATATGTAGAAGAATTTTAGAAAGAAAACTGTTGAAATCCATTATTAAAAATTCTTTTAGATCACAGTGATTTACAAGCTTTGCATGAACATTTCTATATGAACCTATTGATTTGTGAATTTATTGATGGTGATGAAGATTGGATGGGGGTAAGTGATGGTTATATGTGAGAAATATTTATTAATCCACTCCCCACAAAATGGTTCTTTTAGTATGTGTTTTACCTATTGAGAAAACTCAGTCTCAAAAATCACTCAAAAAAACACAGGGGCTTAACAATTACCAAGGAATGGATGCCGCTCATATATATATATATTTTTCGTTATTAGAGTATAGTTGCTTTATAATGTTGTTAGTTTCTGCTGTACAACAAAGTGAATCGGCTATATGTATACATATATCCCCATATCCCCTCCCTCTTGAGCCTCCCTCCCACCCTCCCTATCCCACCCCTCTAGGTCATCACAAAGCACAGAGCTGATCTCTCTGTGCTATGCGGCAGCTTCCCATTAGTTATCTATTTTACATTTGGTAGTGTATATTTGTCAATGCTACTCTCTCACTTTGTCCCACCTTCCCCATCCCCCCATGTCCTCAAGTCCATTCTCTACGTCTGTGTCTTTATTCCTGCCCTGCCACTAGGTTCATCAGTACCATTTTTTTTTTTTTTTTTTAGATTCCATATATATGCGTTAGCATACAGTATGTTTTTCTTTTTCTGACTTACCTCACTCTGTATGACAGACTCTAGGTCCATCCACCTCACTACAAATAACTCAATTTCATTTCTTTTTATGGCTGAGTAATATTCTATTGTATATATGTGCCACATCTTCATCCATTCATCTGTTGATGGACATTTAGGTTGTTTCCATGTCCTGGCTATTGTAAATAGTGCTGCAATGAACATTGTGGTACATGTCTCTTTTTGAATTATGTTTTCTCAGGGTATATGCCCAGTAGTGGGATTGCTGGGTCATATGGGAGTTCTATTTGTAGTTTTTTAAGGAACCTCCATACTGTTCTCCATAGTGGCTGTATCAATTTACATTACCATCAACAGTGCAAGAGGGTTCCCTTTTCTCCACACCCTCTCCAGCATTTATTGTTTGTAGATTTTTTGATGATGGCCATTCTGACCAGTGTGAGGTGATACCTCATTGTGGTTTTGATTTGCATTTCTCTAATTAGTGACGTTAAGCATCTTTTCACGTGCCTCTTGGCCATCTGTATGTCTTCTTTGGTGAAATGTCTATTTAGGTCTTCCACCCATTTTTTAATTGGGTTGTTTGTTTTTTTAATATTGAGCTGCATGAGCTGCTTGTATATTTTGGAGATTAATCCTTTGTCAGTTGCTTCGTTTGCAAATATTTTCTCACATTCTGAGGGTTGTCTTTTCGTCTTTTTTATGGTTTCCTATGCTGTGCAAAAGCTTTTAAGTTTCATTAGGTCCCATTTAGAAACTCTATTGTGTTGCTACTTTTGTTCTTTAGGTGCTATTATTTTTTTTAATTAAAAAGGTTAAATTTTGACAGTATATCTTCTCTTTCAAAACAGTCTGGATATGTATTTCTCTGCCATTCAGTAGATAGTCCTTATAATTTCCTTCACTCTCCCGATAATATAATACAGTTCTTTCATAGTCTTTTTGAAGATTGCACACGGTCATTGAATAATTATTATTTGATTAACTGCTAAAATATATCCCATGACTTCCTGTGACTGACTTCAGCATATACATTGTCTATAGCTTTTAATGCACTCTCAACAGTAACTGTTGGTAATGACTTTAAACTATTGATGTGTGCAGAACAAGTGTAGACATGCAGTGTAAATAAAGGGATGGGGAAATCTCCCCACTTTTCACTGGCATACGCGTGGACTTTTTTTTTTTTTTCAGAAAACAGCATTTTATTAAGCTTATGAATAGCAAGAAGTAATGATAAGCAAGCAACCAACTTGTTGTTAAGTAATACAACTTGTAAAACTATCATGGCCGAGAATACTGTTTTTGGAAAATGGCTTTGGCCCCGTTTTGAAACATCTTATGAATCCTAAAGAGAATAAGAAATGTGAGCCCCCACTAGACAGTGGAATTTAAATACAACAATTGTGGGAGTTTTGTACAGTTGTTGGTGGATTACGTGCAGCTGACATGCTTCTACTTGATCAGAAGATAAAAAGAATGAAAACCCTTTAGACCATTTGTATGCTTTTAATGAGTTGGAATTCAAGAAGACATCTGATTCCACTAAATCAGCCAGGAGTTTCCGAAAAGCAGATGGCATTTTAAGCCAAAAGATAGTCCTTTGAAGGATCTTGAGACATGTAATTTATCTGAATGTATCTTGTCCTCATCTGTGATTTCCTGGAGGCTAAGCACTGTCAGAATCTTGCCCTTCCTTCCTAACACAGTGCCTGGAACACAGTAGGTGCTCCATAAATGTCTGAAGAGAAAAGAAAATCTTGGAATGCTATTAGAAACTTTATAGAAAATACTTGCCTGAGTACTTTAGTCTCAGTACTGCTGGTAGTGTTGCTTTTCGCAGATTCTATTTATATTGTATTTATTTTAAACAAACCTATGTTTTTAGAGATTAAGATAAAAATGTTGCCGCATAGAAAACCAGTGAAACAGTGCTATAAATTAAAATCAACACCTTAGAAAGAAAAATAAGTAAGTTTTAGGGTTTGCTATTCTAAAGTAATTTCTAAAGTAAATTGTGTGTTTCAAGCTTTAAATTCTAAAATTCATAAGGTCATTTTTTAGGCACCATTAAACATGCTGTGGTTGGCTACTTTGCTGTAACAGATTTTTGTTACATTTGGTTTCATTTCTTCTGTTATGATTCTCTTTCCACTTACTTGTTACTAGAAGTTGTCTTCTGTTTTTGTTTTTGTTTTCGTTTTTGTCTTTCAATTTTGGAGGGGGGAAATGTATTTTGTAAGTCAGAAGAAAATAATGTAAGCTTCTTCAAAAAGCATGATTTTAAAACAAAGTAAATAAATATTTCCCCTTAAATTGTTAACAGAATAACATCTCAACATCTCTCTCCCTCTCTCCCTCTCTCTCTCTCTCTCATATATATATATATATATATATATATACACACACACACACACACACACACACATATATTACATATGTATATATGGAATGTAATGAGCCTTTTGAAGAATGATTTTATGTGCTGTTAAAGAGACTAAGGGTACTCAATTTCTCTATAATTATTCATTTATT
>RJWK010033112.1:0-23309 GCA_004363435.1 Platanista minor | reverse complement strand
TCATCAGTGATATTGGCCTGTAGTTTTCTTTCTTTGTGACATCCTTGTCTGGTTTTGGTATCAGGGTGATGGTGGCCTCGTAGAATGAATTTGGGAGTGTTCCTCCCTCTGCTATATTTTGGAAGAGTTTGAGAAGGATTGGTGTTAACTCTTCTCTAAATGTTTGATAGAATTCGCCTGTGAAGCCATCTGGTCCTGGACTTTTGTTTGTTGGAAGATTTTTAATCACAGTTTCAATTTCAGTGCTTGTGATTGGTCTCTTCATATTTTCTATTTCTTCCTGATTCAGTCTTGGCACGTTGTGCATTTCTAATTTTTCCATTTCTTCCAGGTTTTCCATTTTATTGGCATAGTGTTGCTTGTAGTAATCTCTCATGATCTTCTGTATTTCTGCAGTGTCAGTTGTTACCTCTCCTTTTACATTTCTGATTCTATTGATTTGCATCTTCTCCCTTTTTTTCTTGATGAGTCTGGCTAATGGTTTATCAATTTTGTTTATCTTCTCAAAGAACCAGCTTTTACTTTTATTGATCTTTGCTATAGTTTCCTTCATTTTTTTTTCATTTATTTCTGATCTGATCTATATGATTTCTTTCCTTCTGCTAACTTTGTGGTTTTTTGTTCTTCTTTCTCTAATTGCTTTAGGTGCAAGGTTAGGTTGTTTCTTCGAGATGTTTCCTGTTTCTTAAGGTAGGATTGTATTGCTATAAACTTCCCTCTTAGAGCTGCTTTTGCTGCATCCCATAGGTTTTGGGTTGTCGTGTCTGCATTGTCATTTGTTTCTACGTATTTTTTGATTTCCTCTTTGATGACTTCAGTTATCACTTCGTTATTAAGTAGTGTATTGTTTAGCCTCCATGTGTTTGTATGTTTTACAAATCTTTTCCTGTAATTGATATCTAGTCTCATAGCATTGTGGTCGGAAAAGATAGTTGATATAATTTCAATTTTCTTAAATTTACCAAGGCTTGATTTGTGACCCAAGATATGATCTGTCCTGGAGAATGTTCCATGAGCACTTGAGAAAAATGTGTGTTCTCTTGTTTTTGGATGGAATGTCCTATAAATATCAATTAACTCCATCTTGTTTAATGTATCATTTAAAGCTTGTGTTTCCTTATTTATTTTCATTCTGGATGAACTGTCCATTGGTGAAATTAGGGTGTTAAAGTCCCCTACTATGAATGTGTTACTGTCGATTTCCCCTTTTATGGCTGTTCGTATTTTCCTTATGTATTGAGGTGCTCCTTTGTTGGTGCATAAATGTTTACAATTGTTCTATCTTCTTCTTGGATTGATCCCTTGATCATTATGTAGTGTCCTTTGTCTCATCTAATAGTCATTATTTTAAAGTCTATTTTGTCTGATATGAGAATTGGTACTCCAGCTTCCTTTTGGTTTCCATTTGCATGGAATATCTTTTTCCATCCCCTTACTTTCAGTCTGTATGTGTCTCTAGGTCTGAAGTTTGTCTCTTGTAGACAGCATATATATGGGTCTTGTTTTTGTATCCATTCAGCCAGTCTGTGTCTTTTGGTGGGAGCATTTAATCCGTTTACACTTAAGGTAATTATCGATATGTATGTTCCTATTCCCATTTTCTTAATTGTTTTGGGTTTGTTATTGTAGGTCTTTTCCTTCTCTTGTGTTTCTTGCCTAGAGAAGTTCCTTTAGCATTTGTTGTAAAGCTGTTTGGGTGGTGCTGAACTCTCTCAGCTTTTGCTTTTCTGTAAAGGTTTTAATTTCTCCATCAAATCTGAATGAGATCCTTGCTGGGTAGAGTAATCTTGGTTGCAGGTGTTTCTCCTTCATCGCTTTAAATATGTCCTGCAAGTCCCTTCTGGCTTGAAGAGTTTCTGCTGAGCGATCAGCTGTTAACCTTATGGGGATTCCCCTGTGTGTTTTTTGTTGTTTTTCCCTTGCTGCTTTTAATATGTTTTGTTTGTATTTAGTTTTTGATAGTTTGATTAATATGTGTCTTGGTGTGTTTCTCCTTGGATTTATCCTGTATGGGACTCTCTGTGCTTCCTGGACTTGATTAACTATTTCCTTTCCCATATTAGCGAAGTTTTCAACTATAATCTCTTCAAATATTTTCTCAGTCCCTTTCTTTTTCTCTTCTTCTACTGGAACCCCTATAATTCGAATGTTGGTGCGTTTAGTGTTGTCCCAGAGGCCTCTGAGAGTGTCCTCAGTTCTTTTCATTTTTTTTGCTTTATTCTGCTCTGCAGTAATTATTTCCACTATTTTATCTTCCAGGTCACTTATCCGTTCTTCTGCCTCAGTTATTCTGCTATTGATCTCATCTAGAGTACTTGTAACTTCATTTACTGTGTTGTTTATCATTGCTTGTTTCATCTTTAGTTCTTCTAGGTCCTTGTTAATTCTATTTCCAAGATTTCGGATCATCTTTACTATCATTATTCTGAATTCTTTTTCAGGTAGACTGCCTATTTCCTCTTCATTTGTTAGGTCTTGTGTGTTTTTATCTTGCTCCTTCATCTGCTGTATGTTTTTCTGTCATCTCATTTTGCTTATCTTACTGTGTTTGGAGTCTCCTTTTTGCGGGCTTCAGGTTCGTAGTTCCCGTTGTTTTTGGTGTCTGTCCCCAGTGGCTAAAGTTGGTTCAGTGGGTTGTGTAGGCTTCCTGGTAAAGGGGACTAGTGCCTGTGTTCTGGTGTATGAGACTGGATCTTGTCTTTCTGGTTGGCAGGTCCACGTCTGGTGGTATGTTTTTGGGTGTCTGTGGACTTATTATGATTTTAAGCAGCCTGTCTGCTAATGTGTTGGGTTGTGTCTTGCTAGTTGTTTGTCATAGGGTGTCCAGCACTTTAGCTTTCTGGTCGTTGAGTGGAGCTGGGTGCTGGTGTTGAGGTGGAGATCTCTGGGAAATTTTTGCTGTTTGATATTATGTGGAGTTGGGAGATCTCTTGTGGACCAGTGTCCTGAAGTTGGCTCTCCCACCTCAGAGACACATCACTGACTTCATTGCAGCACCAAGAGCCTTTCATCCACACGGCTCAGAATAAAAGGGAGAAAATGTAGAAAGAAAGAAAGGTAGGAAGGAAGGAACCAACGAAGGAAGGAAGAAAGGAAGGAAGGAAGGAAGGAAGAAAGAAAGAAAGAAAGAAAGAAAGAAAGAAAGAAAGAAAGAAAGAAAGAAAGAAAGAAAGGAGGGAGGGAGGAAGGAAGGAAGAAAGGAAGGAAGGAAGAAAGAGGATAAAATAAAATAGTTATTAAAATAAGAAACAATTATTAAGGTAAAAAAAATTTAAGTTAAAAGAAAAGAAAAATGGACAGAAAGAACTCTCTGACAAATGGTGAAAGCAAAGCTATACAGACAAAACCTCACACAGAAGAATACACATACACACTCACAAAAAGAGGAAAAGGGGAAAAAAATAATAAATCTTGCTCTCAAAGTCCACCTCCTCAATTTGGGATGATTCGTTGTCTATTCATGTATTCCGCAGATGCAGGGTACATCAAGTTGATTGTGGGGATTTAATCCGCTGCTCCTGAGGCTGCTGGGAGAGATTTCCCTTTCTCTTCTTTGTTCGCACAGCTCCTGGGGCTCAGCTTTGGATTTGTTCCCGCCTCTGTGTGTAGGTCGCCGGAGGTCCTCTGTTCTTTGTTCAGACAGGACGGGGTTAAAGGAGCAGCTGTTTTGGGGGCTCTGGCTCACTCAGGCCGGGGGGAGGGAGGGGCATGGAGTGTGGGGCAATCCTGCAGCGACAGAGGCCAGTGGGACGTTGCAGCAGCCTGAGGCGTGCCGTGCGTTCTCCAGGGGAAGTTGTCCCTGGATCCCGGGACCCTGGCAGTGGTGGGCTGCACAGGCTCCCCGGAAGGGAGGTGTGGATAGTGACCTGTGCTCGCACACAGTCTTCTTGGTGGCGGCAGCAGCAGCCTTAGCATCTCAGGCCCGTCTCTGTGGTCCGCGCTGTTAGCTGCAGCTGGTGCCCGTCTCTGGAGCTCCTTTAAGCAGCGCTCTTAATCCCCTCTCCTCGTGCACCAGGAAACAAGGAGGGAAGAAAAAGTCTTTTGACTCTTCAGCAGGTCCAGACTTTTCCCCGGACTCCCTCCCAGCTAGCCGTGGTGCACTAACCTCCTGCAGGCTGCCAGTCCTCTCCCTGTGCTCCAACCGAAGCCCGAGCCTCGGCTCCCAGTCCCCGCCCGCCCCAGCGGGTGAGCAGACAAGCCTCTTGGGCTGGTGAGTGCTGGTCAGCACCGATCCTCTTTCCGGAAATCTCTCCACTTTGCCCTCCGTGACTCTGAAGCTTCCCCCTCCACCACCAGCAGTCTCTGCCCGCAAAGGGGCTTCCTAGTGTGTGGAAACCTTTCCTCCTTTGCAGCTCCCTCCCACTGGTGACGGTCCCATCCCTATCCTTCTGTCTCTTTTTTTTTCTTTTTTCTTTTGCCCTACCCAGGTACGTGGGGAAATTTCTTGCCTTTTGGGAGGTCTGAGGTCTTCTGCCAGCATTCAGTAGGTGTTCTGTAGCAGTTGTTCCATGTGTAGATGTATTTCTGGTGTATCTGTGGGGAGGAAGGTGATCTCTGCATCTTACTCTTCCGCCATCTTCTCTATCTCTTAACATGTTATTTTACAATTATTTGTGTACATATTTTCACACTTGCTCAACTAAAATCTCCTTGAAAGTAAGAAGTTTGTCTCTGATCTCTATCCTTAGTGTGTATCCAAGTGCATGATGCAAAGACTATATGCCTAAGTTGTTTGGTGTATAACTGAATGAATGAAAAGAAAACTGGATAGATGAGAAGAATTTCATTAAAATATTAATGGGGAAGTAAGATCAGTCAACATATAGTAAATCCATTTTTACAATAAAAAATAACCTTTAAATAACATTTTTAACTATCTCTGAGAATGGCCTCCATAGCTAGCAATGATTTCTGATTTTCTGTGAACTACTCTGGACATATAAAGATAAAATTTAAATGGTCAAAATTTCCTATAGCTAATTGATGAAAGCTAAGCTAATGAGATGCTTCCTCCTAAGAATTTGAAATTTGGGGCACTGGTAGAGGTAAATCATATTTTATTGCATTCTACTGAGAAAGTCCTCCAACACATGATGAAGCTCATATTTCCTTCCTCTCAAGAGTTCCAGTTTCTGTTTCCTTCTAATAAATGCTCCTTCTAGGTTAAGCTAGTCATAGTCTGTTTCTATTACTAGAAACCAAAAGAAACTTGATTCACATAATAATATATGATAAAACATGTTTTAACAGTGGCTCACTGGACTAATTTTATGTTTTTAAACAAAGAAAATAATCGATATTGCTATGTCTTGTGTTCTTAAGTCTTTCACGCTTTTCTTCATAGACATCATACATTTTACGTAATGTGAAAAAGGATTATTATAAGTTTTGGACATTCATTTTATGTCATCTGCAAAGATGCCATAATAAAATATTAAAAGAAGCATGATTATTAATGAACCACACCAGTGGATTTTAGTTTAATAGTTTTAACTTATTTTAAAAATTATAGGAAATGAGGTTGTTCATTATTCCTTTAAGCTACTTTTTGTAATGACAAATTGAATAGGGGTGTGAGTTAAATATGACTGTATAAATGCAAAAAAATCAAAAAGAACCAAATTGAATATATTCATAGACAGTGAAATATAGCAAATTAATTGAACAACGAAAATAACAAAAACAATGGCTGTTTTTTCTAAACTCAATGTTTTAATATTATCTTTATAACAGTTAGTTAAAATGCATACTAAACTTTGATGCCAATTTTTTTGTCTTCTTTTTTCCCAGGAATTGTTATTCATTCAACTAATAGGAACTATCATGTTTACTGATTCATTCTGCAAATAATAAGTCCTCAAAACATACTGTATACAAGGCATCATGCTAGGTGCTATAAAGAATACAATGATGAGGGAGAAAATTTTCCTATCTTGAAGTAGTTTTTAATCTAGCAGAAATAAGAAAAGTAACAAAGAGTTACCATATAGATTAAAATATGTCTGAATGTTAAGAGAAGTATACATTTAAAGTAATATAAAATTGAGATGAAAGAAAAGGGGAATTATATTCAAAAGTACAGTTTTGAGAAGGTTAAGTAATAACATGGCTTTAACAAGATGGAATTAGTCAGGAAAGGATATTTTGAAAGATGGAGATAACTCTAGTTATGCAGAACTACATGAGCAAAAGAATTCTCATTGAAGTATAGAACATATTCAAAGACCAGCATCCAGTTATGGTAACTTGAGTCTGGTTGGGAAGGAGGTTATCTCCCTCAGCCAATAATCAAATCTCCTTATATTTCCAAACAAATTTATTATCTTCATGTTGCAGCAAAACTAATAGAGTTGTTTTCACTCTCTGTATATATTTCCTTTTTTCCCATTATCTCTTAAAACCATTCCAATCATGTTTTAGTCTCTGTTTTTCACTAGGTCATCTACATTTTTTAATCCAATAAACAATTGTTTGTGCAAGATTCACTGACTATCAGCAGCATTTGATCATTCTCCCTTCCAAGTAACTTTTTCTTTACCTGGGTTCCAAATAACCCCATGTCCTTGGTTTTTCTCTAACAACAATGTCCACTCTTTCTTACAATTTTTTTTTTTTCCATTCTCTCCAACCTCTTAACATTGAGGTATTGCAGGGCTTAGCCCATGGGTGGCTTCTCTTTTTGCCTAATCCTTCTTAGTGACGTAATCCAGTTTCATGGATTAAAGCACCAAATATAAATTGAAGACTCCGAAATTTATACCAAATTAAGGGTCCTTAATTCTAGACTCATTTATCCAACTGCCTCTCAAAGTCTCCATTTTAGTTATTGATAAGACATTTCAAAGCTGTGACTCTGATTCTTTCCTTAAACCAAGCCATCTTTACTCAGAGCTTCCCATGTTAGTTAAAGGCAAGTCCATTCTTCTAGTTACTTATAACAAAACTCATGGAGTCATTTTTTTGGCCACTCTCTTTCACTACTCTTCTCCAGATGCTGTTGATGCTAACTACACAATATATAGAGTCTGATCATTTCTTATCACAATCACTGCTACCACTCTGATCAAATTTGAGTCTCTTACCTAAATGTGTTCCCTGTTTCTGCCCTGTTGTCCTTCAGTCTATTGTCAATACTACAGTCAAACTGATCCTGTTAAAATATAAACCAAACTCTCTTTCTCTTCTGTTCAAAAACTGTACAGTAGGTTCCTCTTTCTCTCACAGTAAAAGTCAGAGTCCTTAAAATGGCTCACTGACTATTTCTCAACCTGGAATACTCCTCTCCCAAATAGATTCAGATTTACTTGTTATGACAGTGAGTTTTATGTGTCAACTTGGCTAGGCTATAGTACCCAGTTATCCCATCAAACACTAATCTAAGTGTTTCTGTGATGGTATTTTGTAGATGTATTTAACATCTAAAGTCAGTTGGCTTTAAATAAAGAGATTATCCTTGATAATCTGAGTGTGCCTGATCAAATCAGTTAGAAGGCCTTAAGAGCAGAAATAAATTTTTCCTAGAGAAGAGAAATTCTGCCTGTGGACTGCAGCATCATCTCTTGCCTCAATGTGTAAGCCAATTCTTTGCAATAAATCTCCCTCTCAAAAAAAAAAAAAAAAAAAAACAAGAAAAGAAATAAATGTATCACTATGATGGATTTACCATGAATACAAAAAAACTACACCATCACTACCATGAATAGCAAAAACAAAAACCATGAAAAAAAATTTAAAAACCACAAAAACTAATGAACAAACAATATATATATATATTATAGCTCCATCCAGCTCTTGTTATTCATGGGAATGGTGTTCTATAAAGTCACCAAGAACACTGAAGTAGAGAATACTGGACCATTGCTCTTAGGGGAAATAGAGAGTTAAGTTCTAGTCACAATATTTTTGTCAACTGATCAACACATAACCTTATTTTATGTGTGTTCCTGTTTAAATGCACCTTATTTAATGTACATCATTGACTTGTTAATATTGAATTCACAAAAAAACAGCATTATAACTCATGCCTGAATGAAGATTATCTAACACACGCATTTTCTCAATAAAGTACATAACAGACGTTTTACACTAAAAAAAACTAGATATTTCCTCAATCCTATGTTTTGGGGTCATTTTAAACAATGAAATCACCAACAAAAAGCACAAAAATGAGAAAAAAAAATAGTACTGATTAGACCATGAAAAGTGGACTTGTTTACAGTGTGAGCTAAAACAAGAAGGCATAATGTTGCCCTGTTTGACTTCAGCTGGCAACATGTGTGTCAGGTGACTCAACTTTTTCACTGCTCTGTACATGTCTGTGAATGATCACAACAGTGCCATGATTATTGTTTTGTATCGATTTGTGAGTTACAATTAAATTTTAGCAAGTAGATAAATTTGAAAATGTAGAATCCATAAATAATGAGGATCATACACACACACCCTTATGATTAGTATACACATATACCCATGAATATATGTATATTTATACACACACACACACAAATCCATGAACAAGGGGACTGAATACACACACATCTTTTTCTGTCTTTTTCTCATAGTCTCTCCCTCTATCTCAAAGAGAATACACACACATGTACACACACTACTTGTTCTGTTTTATAGTGGAAACTTATCTGATAGACTCTTCATTTATCTACCTTAAGTAAGCCTTTGTTCAAATTTCAACTTCTTAGTGAGACCAAATCTGAGCACTAGAGTATAATACTTCCAATCCTCCTTAGCCTGCTTATTTATTCTTTATAAAAGTTATCATGTTCTAACATTATATAGTATGTTTATGTTACATATTTATTCATTATTTATTCTGTTTATTATTTATTGTCTATCTCCTCAAATGTAATGTAAACCTTATAAGAAAAAAGATTTAATTCTGTTCTGTTCATTGATGTGTCACCATTGCTTTGAAGGATATTTATAAGAAAAAAAATGTAGTAAATATTTTTCAGTGAATGAATGAGGAACTTGATATAAACATTGAGTTTTAAGATAGTTCGCTTGCTCTTCTCTGAAATGACCTTGAAACCAGATTGCTGCCTCTAAACTTATTCTTATTGGAAATTCTAGAGTAGGCAGCATGATGTACATCTAAATATGTTCAATGACATCTTTTTAACTAGTGTTATGTCATTCCCTGGTTGCTCAAATTTGAGAAACCAGCAGCACAGCCTGGTGGGGCAAGTAATAAACAGTTTTACCATCAAGAGTAGAACTAAGAAAAAGTTTAAGTTAGATATAAAGACTTAGAATTGTGTATAAAGATGATTGCTAAAACTGGATAGGTGTGTAAGAGGAATAATATATAGACAATTCAGTAAGAGTGGAGAAGAAGTAAAGAGGAAACTAGATAAATTCTCAAACCAAATATATTTAAAAAACAGGGGGAAGAAAGTGAGATAAAGATATCGTGGAGAAAATACTATATTTATCTATCTATCATCTATCTATCTATCTATCTATCTATCTATCTATCTATCTATCTATCCCAATAGGAGAGTACTTGAAGTACTTGATGTGCCAATGAGGAAGACAAACTAATTTCTGTTTAAATAGACAGTTTAACCCTGACAGTGGGGAAAATATCTTCTTCCTTACAAACATTAAATATCCACTAAAACAATGGTCACTTTTAATATCTCACAGTACATGGATGGGAAATCAAAGTATATCCCCTAACAAAGGTTGATTTTCCTTATGTGACTACTTTAAATTTGGGGTAGTAGGAAAGTCTAGGAGTGAAAAGACAAAGTCACGCTGATGGGGTGAATGAAAAATAGCCTTAATCAAACAAATAATCTTCTTCATGACATTTGCCAGCTTAGAGACCCTCATAAATTGAGAGGCTAATGAAGCATAAAGTTAAAGGACAGAAATTTTACTAAAAGTGGAACTCAGTCCTGTCCTTGATCAATTCCTCATGAGATGATCATCCCTTCATTCTATTTTATTAGGAGAGGAAAAGAGAAAGTTTTTGCTGGTGGAAGATATTATCTATACTTATACAGATTTCTTATGATAAAGTCTGGTTTAAGTTTTTAAAAAATTTACTATGCATGCAAGGTGCAAAAAAATGTGACTGACAATCAAAAGAAACAATAAACAATTGAAGTAAACTTTAACATGGTCCAGAGATCAGAGTTAGCAGCAATAACTAAAATATCAATATTAATATAGCAAAGGTAGGAAAAAAATGGATGATATATTGATAATTTCAATATATATTGAAATCTATAAAGAATGAAAAGACATTCTAGAATTAAAGAGTTTAATAACTGAATTTAAGAACTCCTCATTGGATGAGTTTAACAACTGATGTTAAAATAAAAAAGAATGAACTCAAAGACAGATCAATAGAAAACATTCAAAGTGAATGATAGAATTAAAAAAAAAAGAATGGAAAGGAAGATATAGAGCATAAAAACTTTATAAATCATAGAGAAATTTAGATTTTGCTAGATAACCTACTACAACAAAATGTAGAGGCTTTGAACAATAGCCATTTATTATTTCTTCACAATTGTGTAGGTTAACTAAATGGTGCTTTGGGTCTGGGCAGGTTTAAGTGATCTCTCCTAGGCTAGAGTTCATGCATCTGGAGTGATTTGGTAGATCAGTTAGTGGTTAGATAATCTAGTATACCTTCCCATATCTGTTATTTGGCAGTTTATAGGATGGCCAGTTGCTGACTAGGGCATCTCATTTCTCCCCTTCCTGGCATTTTCGTCTCCAGGAGGTTAATTTAGATTAATTCATGTGATGGTTTCAGGGTTCTAAGCACATGAGAGACTACACATTCCAAAGCTCAAATACTTTTCAAGCATCACTTGCACAATAATTGCCCAATGTCTAAAGCCATTCAAATAGTCAAGACAATATTTAATGAATAGAGAAACAGATTCAACCTCTCAATGGGAAAAGCAACAAATTCCCCGTAAAAGAAAGGTGTGCCTACCTGGATGAGAAAAAAAAAAACATGGCATTTTTGTAAACTACCACGTTTGGAAATTGAAATCCCAAAAGAGAAGGACAGATGAATTGGATCAAAGGTGATATTTAAAGAGTTAATGACTGAGAATTTTCCAGAAGTGTTCAAAGACACCATATCCCAGATTTTAAAAGACCAGAATAATTTTTTAAATAAACAAAACCGAAACAAACATCTAAGCACACATTAGTTCAAAGACAAAGAGACCATTTTAAAGGTAGCCAGAGAAGTAAGAAACATTTCCATCAAAGAGACAATAGTAATATACTGGCTAACTTCTGAACAAATATTGTGAAATCCAGAAGATAATGAAATAGTATCTTTATAGCACTGAAATATAAGTATCTATCAGAAGTAGAATAAATAAGTGTTGCTAAGAATGTGGACAAAGTAGAACACTTGTATACTGGTAAAATCACTTTGGTAAGCTATTTGCCAACACATTAAAAAGCTAAACATGGGGCTTCCCTGGTGGCACAGTGGTTGAGAGTCTGCCTGCCGATGCAGGGGACACGGGTTCGTGCCCCGGTCTGGGAAGATCCCACATGCCGCGGAGCGGCTGGGCCTGTGAGCCATGGTCGCTGAGCCTGCGCGTCCGGAGCCTGTGCTCCGCAACGGGAAGGGGCCACAGCAGTGAGAGACTCGCGTACCGCAAAAAAAAAAAAAAAAAAGCTAAACATGCAATTTCCTTGTAACCCAGCAATTTCATTTCTAACTGTATATCCCTCTAAAAATAAGGGCATATGACCACCAAAACATATGTACAAGACTGTTCATAGCAGCTTTTTTCATAATAGTTACATATTGAAAACAACCTAAGTATCATCCAAAGTAGGATTGATAAATGTATTCTTATTTTTCATGCAATGGAATACTAGTGTGAGTTTTGGTGTTTATATTTTAATACTTACTAATTTTATCCTAAATTCCCACCACCACCACAAGAAGTGAACTGGACTATACACAGAATATCATTATTCCCTTAAAAAGCAAATAATGGCTCTGTGGTTTCCCATAATCCAATTCTTACTCCTGGGGTAGTATGATGAAAACCAGGTCAAATGTCCCACACATAAAAACTTTAGAGTCTATATTATAGGAAAGAGATGGAGAAAAATTGATTTTATCTGCTATAACAAGGTGAGATATATGACTCTATTCTCCCAAAAGAAGGGATAAAAACCTTTGCTCCTTGAAGAAGAAATCAGAAGAATTCTATATTCTCACTCAAACCTTTTGGAATAGAAACAAATTCCCTCCAGGGGCCAGACAGTCCCAAGTGTCTTCAGATTTTACAACTTGGAGATGTCTCCAAAGTCTTGGGCCTCTTTTTCTCTAGAAATATAAACATACACCTCTGGAGTTAGTTAAATCTCTCTGAAATTCTGTTAGATATAGTTGTAAATTTAATTCCCATGGATTTCTCTCTGCCCAGGATCCCAAGTTTCCAGTAAAATTTATTGAGAAAGCTCCTACTCTGTAGAAACACAAACATATTTTCTCTACACCTCCTAACAACACAGCAATATAAAAGAATAAACTACTTTTAAACACAGCATCATGAACAGATCTCAAAGATATGATGAGTAAAGAAGTCAGAGAAAAAAGAGTACGTACTTTCTGACTCTATTTATATGAAATTCAAGAATAGAGAAAACTATGGTGATAAAAATCAGAAAAGATGGTCCCCTTTGGATGGAGAGGTGGAAGGGAAAAGGTATGTGAAAACATTCTGGTGTTGGATTTTTTTATGTTGATATATATCGTGGTGGCACTGGTGTGTTTACAAGTAAAACTCAATAAAAGTTACAGTTAGAATTTGTGCACTCGTGCACTTTATATTTCAATAAAAATGTGAATAAAAATATTTTTTAAAAGATTAATGTTTCCGTTAAAGTAAGAGGTCACATCTTTTTGTGGATCCAATCAGAAGAGTTTTGTCATATTTCTCCAACAATGTTTGTTAGTTCAAGTATAAAAATGAAAAATAAGCAAGCAGTTGGATTTATCAGAGGAAGAGAATAAAAGATGCAATAGGAAATTTTTATTGATGATGATTGCTTTTGATTTAAGTTTGATCATGTAATTTATGCTAGACAAATGAAACTAAAGTAGGAGATTCAGGAAGGCTAAATACAACATCTTCTAATAATATTTTTTTAAAAAAGTCTTTAGAAATGATTTCACTTAAAGTTATCGAAAACAAAGACATAGGAAACTTTTTACATTTCCAAAAAATGAAACAAATGAAATTACAAAAGTTTATATATTAAGGTTACTTATTGGTGGGTAAGGAACCAGGACTTAGACTAAGGTTCAACAATAATGTCCTTGCCTAAAATAATGCTTATAGCACCATGTTCTCTAAGGTAAAAATTTTGAAACAGCCAAACTATTAAATAAATTATGAGACAACATAATATAGAGTATTAGTAGGTTAAAAGAAAGGAAGGGAGGAGAAATAAAAAGATTGTTGCCAAGTGACAAATATAAAAAACAGTTTCACAGTTTCTTCGGTTGCATTTTCTAAAATCAACCTTGGAGAAGGAGTTTGCACTCAGGAGGCTTTAAGGATAGTACTCAAAAATGATATATTTAATCAACTGAGGAAGCAACCTCAGGCAGAGGGAGAAGTTGAACTATGATGCAATGCAAAAGAGGACTTCATTGATCACAGAGAGAGTCCTTGAGCTGGGATGATCTCCAGAACTTCCCGAATTGATGCAAGAGGTCCATTCCTTTGTATTTCTACATAGACCAGTCATTAGATAAAGGCAGCTCCAAGGACAGTGTTGAACTGGAGCAAAGCAGCTGCTTCCAGTATGGTGGAGGGCAATTTAGAGGAGGACCTCACTGTGGCTGGGTGAATAAATACCTCAGTCTTTTAGGTGGAAGATATGGGTCTCATACCACTGTATCCATTGCAGTCCGCTCATTGTACCACATGGATCTACCTGCTTCTTATAATTTTACTTTATATAGAAACAGATTCCCCAAGATCCTGATTTGTCTCCTTTCTTGGAGAAATATATGAGAAAAGTTAGTGGTACAGGATCTTGTCACTGTTGCCGGTTTGAGGTAAAAACTGATACCTATCATCTGCCTCCTCTACTAGATTTTCTTCTAGATTTTCAATCAGCTTCAGCTAGCACCTCCATGTGTTACCTCAAGGAGTAAGCCAATCTCTGAAGAGTCTAATTTCCTGGTTACCATGTCCTTCTCAGATAGATTTTCATCCATTTGCCATCGAAATCAGGCAAGGGAATATCAAAGGATTCTCCAGTAGATGGCCTCAATTTCAAATATAATCTTCCCTTCTGATTTTAACTACATCTCTACCTTTTGTTAATGATCGGTCATTTACTCATTCCATGAGTAATTCCATGTTGATTCTTTTTCTTGACTGCTTTTTCCATGGCGTGAGAAGTCTGAAGTGACAAAAGGGCAGCTAAAGGTTAAGGTTTAATGGAAAGCTTACTGTATCCCTTAGTAGAAGTTCCATCTGGGAACCAGATTTTCTATACTCACTAATCTTAAAGTTGTGGAGACTGGAAGCATAAATTCTTCACATGGTTCAGAGAGTAAAATAGGAGCACTCTAGCATCCACTCCTTGGTCTAGCAGCCCAGGGATCTTCTTTTCTGGAGACGTGGCACCATATTATGCTCATTGAATTGGGATATATCCTTGGGGATTATACTCCACCTTTGCAGAATATTATCTCTGAGTTATTATAGCTTCATCTTTAAGAAACTTCTACCACTTTATTATGCTAATGACTTCTATGTTGTGACATGATAAGAACCATGAATCCCATGATGAAGTAACCAGTTTTACACCTCCTTTTCTATAAAGTTTTCCTCTTGGTAGGTGGTGTTATGAAGAACAACACTGGTGGATCAAATTCTCAGTACATCCTGAAGTGTCCTTTCTGAAGACTCAGATTCCCCTGGAGTCAGTAGGTAGCAGGTATGAAAACTACCTCAAAAGCCTCAAAACTGAGCAAGTGCATCTGCCTTGAAAAGCAGAACTTCTGCTTGAAGCAAGGGGGAGAACAATTCATCAACAAGGAAGGTTATATTGGCAGGTGTATAGGAATATTACTTGTCAAACTTTTCAAGATGCAGTTGTCTCCATTTGAAGTTTCTGAGTACCAAACTTTCCCAAATCAGGGCCCTGTTCTTGGAGTATGGAGACCTGACAGAGTTGAAAATTCAACTCTTTGAAACCCTACCAACATTTTATAGTCTTGGGTCTGATCTTCAGTTTTTTCTGGTCTCCAACTTTAGAAGGTGAGAGGTTCTGTATGCTGTTAAGGAAGTCTTCTGGCTTTCATCCATTGCTTAAATAGATTATTGATCATCCTCAGCCTTGAAATTTTTTCCCAATGTATCAGTAGCACCTAATAACAGACATCCAATTTCATACTCCTTAAAATTACTATTTCCCCTGAGATAATGTACCAGCCAATGCATTCTATTACATCAGTACCCTTTTCTAGTTTATAACCAGTGTAAGTTTTAACAGTTTCTCTACTACAACATGACATGGGCTAAGTACTTCACCTACCATCTACCTACTACAAATGATGAAAGCCTCATTAATAGCCAAGTAACCATTGATCTAGCTTCAAAATCCATTTTTAAATCTGCTTCCTCTGACAATTCCTGGCTTTTAAAACACCTAGATGGCAATACATAATAGTTTACTAATTTAACAGAATCTACTCTAATGCCCCAGTTATACAAAAATGGGAAAACACAGCCTCTACCTAAAGTCACTTGTAAGTTACATGTGTTGATAGACAAAAAAAACAATTGTAAGTTATTATAATAATTACATCAATATTTAAGCTGAAGAGAATATTAATAATATTATTATAAAAGTTATCATTTAGAAAACAGATTCATAGATGCTGGGTTTCTGAATGCTCTGATTCAAAAAAAAACAAAACAGTGATTTTAAAAATAGTGTTAGAATCAATTGAAAGTGAAGACATACTCTATAACATTGTTTTTTTGTGCTCCCATATTTAAGGTAAAATACATGTGTAAAAATTGGAAAAATTATACTTGGAAAGCTCTTTACTTCAGTAGAACTAAATAGTGATGAGAAAAAAAAAAGTTTATTATCCATTGCTACTCATTTTGAAGAAGTGGCAACCAACTGCTAAGTTTCATTTGTCCTTTAAACTATGTACCAGTTGGTACAGAGAGAGAATCGGGGAAAAAAGAGAGTAGAAATTTTCTTAAATTTACAACAAGGAGATCATGCTGTTAACCCATATAAACTCAAGGTGTAGAAAAAATTCTATTGTATAGGATTTAACAGCAGTCAATTTATTAGTTTTTGATCTTTGACAAGTCAATTATATATCTTAAAGAAGGTAACAAGCTTTGTGTAATCTTCTCAATTGCAAGGGGTCTAGTTGATCTGAGGAAAAGAGCTTATTATTTTCTGAGTTCATTTGTAAAATTCTTCCAAACAACAGATATTTTCAAAAGGAGTTGTTAGACATGAAAATGCTATAAAGCATTTAAAAAAGTAACACATTTTTCCTTCTGAGGTATGGCCCAATTATTACAGTGGACACAACTGCAATGGATATTCTAGTCCTGTTCTTCAAACTGCTTAGTTAATTGTGGCTGCCATTCTTTAGTTTTCAAGTAAGTTCTTGGAAATGGTAACTTATATGCTTATTACTTTTTTTTAGAGAGAGGAAAAAGATGTAATGTGGTAATGTAATTGGAAAGTTTTGTTTGTTTTCCTTTTGGTTGTTTTTGAGGAACAAAATCTAATTGTCAACATGTATACTCATCATTATATAATGTGTATGAGTTCATGAGTATAAATATTAAAATTATAGTTTTGCACAGCACAAGGTTTCAGTTACAAAGAATGTTTTACTGTATTTGTTAGATATTTCTTAGTTTTGATGCTACCTTGAAATCAAATTTTTCTGCTATCCCAGTCGCAGTATGGTAAGCTACTCTGTTTTCGGTGATTACTTTTCCTTTCTTCTAACTGATTACAAGCCAAATTATAAAATGCTGGAAGCATTCAGGCTTAAGTCAGTTTTCAACTTTAAAGCATGAAAAGCCCGTAGTGAGGATTTAATGAATTTTCTTTTTCACTGTATTTTTTTTTTTTTTTTTACGGTACGCGGGCCTCTCACTGTTGTGGCCTCTCCCGTTGCAGAGCACAGGCTCCGGACGCGCAGGCCCAGCAGCCATGGCTCACGGGCCCAGCCGCTCTGTGGCATGACTCTCAACCACTGCGCCACCAGGGAAGCCCATTTTCACTGTATTTTATACTAACAGTTGGAAGCCCGTGGCAGTTCCTTTTTGCCAGGTGAATTTAACACCAAACATGAGATTACAATACAAGATTTATAATTGAGACTTATTTAGGAATCCCAAACATTTTTATGGAGCTTCTTAATGTCAGAACTGAATTTAAATAGAAAAGAAACAAACAAAAATAGTAAATACTCTTGTAAATGTGAAAAAAATATTAAAATATTTCACTAATAAAAGGAGTTGAGGTACAGCATATAACTATATATTCATGCTTTTATATTTTTTTCTTCATACAAAATAAAAATGGCAATCATGCACAAGCAGAAAATAGCGTCATCACAAGGGATTTTTTTTACACTTGAGCATTTGTGACACCATAACACAGTGGTTAGAAAGAGTTTTTGAAATTCACCTCCTAAGTTCTCCATTTGCAAGTTATGTGACCTTGTGCTAATTTAAACCTTTAAACACTAGTTTCTTATTTGTAAAATTAGAGATATTAGAAATTATTAATAGGAATAATAGCACTGATCTCACAAAGTTGCAGCAAAGTTTAAATGAACTAATGTACATAAAAGCACTTACCAAAATGACCAAAACTTAATTTTACTTAAAAAAAAACCCACCTGAAACAGTCTGATTCTGTCCAGACTGTTTGGCCATGTGACTTGCTTTAGCCATTCAGATGCTGACAAGTGTGACTGACTAAGAGACTTGAGAAGCACATGTGTTTGCTCTCTTGTGTCTCTGCCTTTGTCATGTGGACACACCTGGTCTAACCTGATGGAGGAAAAGAGACGCATAGAGCAGAGCCAAATTACCCCCATTATTCAAGTTACCCTCATTTGAAATGAGATGATAGTATTAAAAAGATAAACTGAGGCATACTTAAAAATTTTAAGAATTTATTTGACCATTTATCCTTTTTAACTGGGCAGTGCCAAACCAGAAATTGTTAGGAGCACCACCAGTAGGAGGGCAACAGGAGTTCTAGGAGAGACTTTTACGAAGAAAAGGCAGAAGCAAAGTAAGAAAATTATTGATTGGCTGTAGCTTAAAGCCTAGTTGGCTGTTTCTGATCAATTGTCTTCAGGTTTCAATTCTGTAACCTTGAGGCATTCAAAGGCTTAAATTTAGGTTTGCTTAGGTAGGCTGCCAGGCCATTGAAGGTATCTCATTCTAATGGCCTCTTTGTTTAATTAATTTAACAATAGCCATCCAGCTTTCAGACATGTGAGCAAGCCAAGCTAAAATCTAGTGAGATACCAGTTTGACATGCTCTCAATTCCACACAAGTGAGCAATGAGTACTCATTGTACAATACTGAGTGCTTTTTTTGTTTTTTTGTTGTTGTTTTCATTTTGTTGTTGGTCCTGTCCACTTTTTCTGGGATACAGATTTATGATGTTTGTCATTATGATAGAATCTAACATAAAAAACTCCATGAAAGGAGCAAGTTTTATCTAGGACAGTGATATTCTGAGTTTATTGCTTAGGTTATCTTCAGATGTTTCTTCAGTGGACCCCAGTCTGAATTTAAATATTGAATTGGCAGGATAAACTACTTACCTTGTCTTCAGAGGTGTCAGTCTAATCATTTAGACACATAAAATTGCATACATAATATAATAATAAGTTAGTGCATCTCCACTATAATTTCATTTTTCAAGAAATAGATCCATATAGAGAAATTTAGAGTTTACAAATATTTTTACTTCTATTATCTCATTATATATGGATTTTTTTTAACCTGCATCAATACCAAACTAATCTGAATATCATCCAGAACTGTATATAATTTACCATAAAATTAATTAACAAATGTATTGAATAACTGAGTACAAGGACTCATTATTCAATACATACCAACAGGCTGACTTAAATCACTTGTAGTTCCACAAAAACTATTAGAACTAATAAATGAATTCAGCAAGGTAGCAGGGTACAAGATTAACATACAGAAATCAGTTGCAATTTTTCACATAATGAAATATCAGAAAGAGAAAGAAAAAAAAAATTCCCTTTTAAAATTGCGTCAAAAAACCCAAGGAATATACCTAACCAAGGAGGTGAAAAATATATATGCTGAGAATTATAAAAGATTGATAAAGGATACAGAAGATGATTCAAAAAATGGGGAGACATACCTTGATCTTGGATTGGAAGAATTAATATTGTTAAAATGGCAATACTACCCAAAGCAATTTTCAGATTTAATGCAATCCCTTTCAAATCACCTATGACATTTTCCACAAAACTATAACAAATAATCCTAAAATTTATATGGAACCACAAAAGACCCAGAATGGCCAAAGCAATCCTAAGGAAAAAGAACAAAGCTGGGGGCGTAACCCTCCCAGACTTCAGACAATACTACAAAGCTACAATAATCAAAACAGCATGGTGTTGGCACAAAAACAGATGTATAGATCAATGAAACAGAGCCCAGAAATAAACCCACACAGCTGCAATCAATTAATCTCAGACAAAGGAAGCAAGAATATACAATGGAGAAAAGACAGTCTCCTCAACAAGTGGTGCTGGGGAATCTGGATGGCATCATATAAATCAATGAAGTTAGAACACGCCCTCACACCATACACAAAAATCAACTCAAAATGGCTTAGAGACTTAAATATGAGACATGACATCATAAAACTCCTCAAAGAGAGCATAGGCAAAACATTCTCTGACATAAATTGAAGCAATATTTTCTTAGATAAGTCTCCCAAGGCAAAAGAAATAAAAGTAAAAATAAACAAATGGAACCTATTCAAACTTAAAAGCTTTTGCACAGCAAAGAAAACCATAAACAAATGAAAAGACAACCTATGAACTGAGAAAAAATATTTGCAAATGATGCGACTGACTAGGTCTTGATTTCCAAAATATACAAACAGCTCATATAGCTCAATATCAAAAAAACCAAAACAAACAAACAAACAAATAAACCAAACAACCCAACAGAAAAATTGACAGAAGGTTTAAATAGACATTTCCCCAAAGAAGACATACAGATGGCCAATAAGCACATGAAAAGAGGCTCAATATCACTGATTACTAGAGAAATTCAAATAAGAACTACAATGAGATATCACCTCACACTGGTCAGAATGGCCATCATCAAAAAGTTTACAAACAATAAATGCTGGAGAGGGTTTGGAAGAAAGGGAACCCTCCTACTCTGTTGGTGGGAATGTAAGTTGGTGTAGTCACTATGAAAAACAGTATGGAGGTTCCTTAAAAAACTAAAAATAGAGTTATCACATGATCCAGCAATCCCACTCCTGGGCAAATACCTGGAAAAGACAAAAACTCTAATTCAAAAAGATATATGCACCCCAATGTTCCTAGCAGCAGTATTTACAATAGGAAGACATGGAAGCAACCTAAGTGTCCATCAACAGGTGAATGGATAAAGTAGATGTGGTACGTATGTACAGTGGAATATTACTCAGCCATAAAAAGAAGGAAATATTGCCATTTGCAACAGCACAGATGGATCTTGAGATTATCATACTAAGTAAAGTAAGTCAGACAGAGAAAGACAAATATTATATGATATCACTTATATGTGGAATCTAAAAACTAATACAAATGAATTATTTATGAAACAGAAACAGACTCACATAATAAACAAACTAATTTTTACCAATGGGGAAGCTGGGGGAATAAATTAGGAGTGTGGGATTAAAAGACACACACCACTATACATAAAATAATAAGCAACAAGGATTTACTATATAGCACAGGGAACTATATTCAGTATCTTGAAATAACCTATAATGGAAAAGAATCTGAAAAAGAATATATATATATATATATATATATATATATATATGAATCATTTTGCTGTACACCTGAATCAAACACAATATTTTAAATCAACTATAGTTCAACTTTAAAAATCACTTGTAATTAATTTTTAAATATGAATACCTCATTATTAGGTATAAGTAATTTTAAAAAAATGAATAGTAAAATCAATTTTTGGACACCTGAATAAAAAGTTCTTTTAGAACATAGAATTAGACATACTGGTTGGTTACATGTGTCTGGAGCTAAGAAGAAAGATCTGAGTCAAAGGAACAGCTATGTTGGCTAATATAAATCTTAAGGTGAAGGAGATTGACTGTGGAAAGAAATAGAAAAGAATAAAATATAGAACTCTGAAATATAAGATGCTTAAGAAGCAGAATGAGAAAGAACGTTCAGAGAATGAAACTGAAACTTAATAGTCTAAGAATTAGAAGAACTATAGAAACTAAGTTTGAAGAAATTTATACAGCCACTATGGAGAACAATATGGAGGTTCCTTAAAAAACAAAAAATAGAACTACTATATGACCCAGCAATCCCACTCCTATACCCAGAGAAAACCATAATTCAAAAAGATACATGCACCCCAATGTTCATTGCAGCACTATTTACAATAGCCAGAACATGGAAGCAACCTAAATGTCTATCAACAGAGGAGTGGATAAAGAAGATGTGGTACATATATACAATGGAATATTACTCAGCCATAAAAAGGAATGAAATTGTGTCATTTTCAGAGATGTGGATGGACCTAGAGATTTTCATACAGAGTGAAGTAAGTCAGAAAGAGAAAAAACAAATATCGTATATTAACGCATATATGTGGAATCTAGAAAAATGGTACAGATTATCTTACTTTCAAAACAGAAATAGAGACACAGATGTGGAGAACAAACGTATGGATACCAAGGGGGAAAGGCGGGGGTGTTGGGATGAATTAGGAAATTGGGATTGACATATATACACTACTATGTATAAAGTAGATAACTAATGAGAAACTATTGTATAGCACAGGGAAATCTACTCTGTGCTCTGTGGTGACCTAAATGGGAAGGAAATCCAAAAAAAAGATATAGGTATACATAAGGCTGATTCACTTTGCTGTACAGCAGAAACTGACACAGCAGTGTAAAGCAACTATACTCCAATTAAAAATAAAAAGAAAAGAAACTAAATTGGAAGAAATTGTTAAATAATGATTTTAGTAAGATGATATTTGATGTGATAACTGTGGATCTATCTGATAGCAAGATGAAACAATACATAGGCAAAAATGAAGACTCTTTAAGAATTATGGATATAAAGAAATGAAGTAAAATAGACTAGAGCTAGAGTACAAAGGTATTAGGGAAAGATTATTGTTTGTTGTTTGGGGATTAAGGATGGTTCATCAACTTTCTATGATATATAGAACATTAGTGGAAAGGTATTATTGAAGATAGAGAAATAGTTGATGGATAGTAAAATGTTTCCTGAAGATATGTGATAGAGTAAAGCAATAATGCTCAGGGGAAAAAAACAAACAAAATAAAACAAACAAAAAAAACTTTACATCGGAACCCAAGATAGGAGGGTAAATCCCTCTGCTTCCCTTATAAAAGAAAAGAAGGTAAAGGTGAATATAGATAGAGATAAATATAGATGATGAGATAAGATGTAGAAGGAATGAATGTTCATAGGTACAATTTCTTTAGAGAGCATGATACAAGGTCATCAGCTGAAGGGAGATAGAAATTTTATAAATAAATATTCTATATGCAGAGATTTATTGAATATATATATGAGATTTTTATGTATAAGAGATAGAGAGAGGGAGCCAGGGAGAGAAATGGAAGAGGATGAAAGGCAAGAAAAGAGACGTTGGAATTAGAATGTAGAGAAAAGTGGTGAAGGTTTCAGGAGGAATAGAGATATATAGTTCTATATATGCTTGGATATAGTTCTTTGAGGTTCCACTGGATCTGTTTTTATATCATGCCCATAAGTTTAGCTACATCTAATTTTTACTGATTCTTAAAATTTCTGGTAGGCTTGATTTGTACCTGATTGATTCAGTTAATTAATATTTAAGCAAAAATAATAATATTATTATTGGTATTACTGAAATCTTCAATATCTCATTGAAATGTAAAGCATCATTATTCAAAGAAATAATCTACACTGTCATATGAGAATGTCATTTTTTAA
>RJWK010033111.1:11058-23410 GCA_004363435.1 Platanista minor | reverse complement strand
AAAAAAAAAAAAAAAAAAAAAAATTAAAGAAGAACCTATTTGAGTTATTGACTGATAGGTTATTAAAATAATGTTTAATGATAGATCAGTATGTGATTTTTGGTATTTAATTCAGAAGGAATTTGAGTGCTACCATAACAAAATCCCTTCCATTCATAACTGCTTATTTATGTGAACAAATCTTCTCAACATTTATATCTGTAAAAGCAAAAAATAGGATTCAATGATGCTGAATCTTGAAAAAAAAAAAAAACAAGAAGTACTGTGCTTGAAATAGTGATTATTTTAACTCTAAGTGTGCAGCTGACTCTCCTTGAAGCCATTTGGGTGTAAAGCCGATTTACTGAGTTACCACTAATTAAATGAGTTTTAAATGATAACTCTGCGGTTGTCTTAAGTGGAATGGAAAAAAGATGCACGTACAAGTCCAATCAACAACGACTATTCACTGTCTGCTTAATCCTTTATCTACTTGCATGGCTGCTTTTCACCATCTGAAATTTGTCATAAGCTATAGAAGAGGTCATTATTAAAATTTGAAAGGTTTCAGCATGGGAGGTGGAAGGTTACAGAATGATACACCAGTACTTGAGGACCTAATCAAATGTTTTACTTTTATTTCTTTTTCTGGCAAAGATTCTGAATACATTCACCATTTTTCTCCGAATCTGCAGTCTGTGACATGACCCTTAGGACAGAGATGAATAAAGCCAGATTATTAAACAACCATGAGTAACGTGACACATACTGCTAGTTACATTCCGGAAAACATGCCCCATTTGTAAAATAAAAAGTGTCCAATTTGAGCTGTGTTGGAAAGAAATGTAATAAAAATACTACCACAGACTTGATCCACTGCGTTCGTGGGTCACTTCCCTCCTTAAACTTACTGAGAGCTTCCCGAGCCCAGGTGATGTGCTGGGCACCACACAAACCCCGGGGTCTGTCTGTCCACTGCACGTTTGTAACGCGTTATATAATCCCGTGTTATGACGGGAGAAAGACAAGTATGGAATTCTATTCAAGGCCCAATGAAATAAGTTCCACAAGGAAACGAGGGGCTGCAGGGAATTAGGAAAGAGAGACATCACTGTAAATTGGGACCAGGAGGAAAACTACCCCCATTTTTTTCCTTTGCATGTGTTGACATCCTCCTCCTCCACCCTAGTGTCGCCCAGTTTTCTGCTGGAACATAATTGAGTCAGATAATAATATATCATCAACCTCAGTCCTTCCTGATGGAGGAAGTCTTTTTCTCTAATTCCCAGATGCAACCAAATCTGGGATGCAAGGTCCCCAAGGTTCCTTATCTATCTCTCTGTCTCTCAAATTAGTCCAGTTCAAAAACTAGGTGTCAACTTAGATTCTCTTCCCATAGGTGTTAGATGTCCTGGTAGAATCTTTATATCCTTCTGGGCTCAGAAAAAGGGCCCAAACCCTTTTTCTGAACCCCATCCTTTGCACTTTTATTAGCCCACTGGGCAGGACTCGACTCTTTGTGGGCAGGTCTGTCAGATCTAATTGGTGACCAAGTGTCCCAACATTGAGTAGACCGGCCTCCACACCACCATGCCAACTTCTAATAACAACTGTCAGGGTCACACCAGAGCTTTAGACACTGCGCCTTGTGTCAGTCTGGATGTTCCAGTAGGTTCCTGGGGCCAGTCCATACAGTGTCACGTCCTGCCTGGGTGCCAGCTCCCCATGTAGACCCCAGCTCCACAGCTAGCTCACAGGACGCTGCACACAGAGCCAAGTGGAAACAGGAAACCCTTTCCATCGGAGGCAACATTGTAAAGGGTTTTTCCCATTCATAAAGGAAGTCCTCTTAATTGCTACACTGAAATTCAAAATGTATAAGATTTAACTGAGTTTGGTGAAGTACACCTGGTTAGACTTGGCAATTTACTAAGCATCCTCATCTTTAGCCATCTGAGTTTCCTAGGGCCCCTGATGTAGACACTGCTTCCCTCGCCACATCGTTTCAAAGGGCACAGTATTCACTCTGGCCCAAAAACGGATAAAAATCTCTTTCCTCCGTTCTTTTGAATACAGCTAAGAGAAGGTTGTACTTTCTATGACTTTCCTAAAGTTTAAGAGGGAGCCAGTGAGAAGTCACCATATAAAGTACAGGCAGCATGAAATTTTTGGTTAATAGGTCAGCTTGACTACCTGGCTTACTTACCAGACCTCCTGGGCACTGTTCCAAGGTTGGCAGGTAAAGCCAAACTCCAGGCCCAAAGGGCTCGTACTGTGTTTGCAGCTGCCTTGTGTGTGGGTCCCTGCTTCCCAGACCGCTGTCCCCCTGTGGAGGCAGGGTGCTCTCTACAAGGACAGTTTCTTCTCCTGAAGAGCCAAACTCCTCCAATTTAATTAACTAAGTTGCAAGGTCACCTTCAGTAGATCTGTTGCTATTTACCCAGTGTGCCAGACGGATGATTCTACCTGTGCAGGTCTATCAGCACAGCTCTTTATTGGAGATAACATAATATTTAGCATATCATGTAATCTCTGGGCTCCTGGCTTCAGGGGTATCAGCCTCTATCTTGTTCTTTACCGTTTCACTAAAACTGCACAATACCTCAACAACCTGGGTTCAGGAAATCCTTGTTGGCCTGTTGAGTGAGTGGACTTGCCTGTAAACTGTGAAGGGGAAAGAGAAGGGAAAGTCATGTAGCTTCTTTCAGCCTTAAATTGTGGGCAGGATTTCAGGAAGCAGAAATAGAGAGGTTACTCTCTGGGCAAGGAAAGCAGCTTCAATAAGTAAAGTGCAGGACATACTGAGAGGGGCGTAACGGGCCCTCTTTTGTGAAGAGTGGGTAACCTTGTCTTTGTCAAATTTACAAAGTATTAGCACTGACCACGTAACCAAGAGTGGCGTCCGGCTGCTTGCCACTCAGAAGCCAATAATGAGGCAAGGTTGCTGGAGAGGCGAGTGTGCTTTATGTTGGATGCCAGCAAGGAGGTTGGGGGGAACACCTGTCCAAAGGCTGACTTCCCCCTTGCCCTACAACAGGGAGCAAGAGCTTTTCTAGGCTGAGCGAGGGGCTACAGGTAGAAACAGCACAGGCAGCTCTGACAGTCATCTTGAAATTGCTCATGCGACGGTCTGACCAGTGTCATCCTGATTGTTTTAGGTACGGTTAATCTTCAGTTCCGGGGTCCCATTTCTTTGAGGCCAATTCTTGGAATTGTGGCAGCTTATGTCATGGCCTGGTCATTATTGTTTTGTCCTGTTGGACTGCCTTTTTTTTTTTTTTTGGCTTCCGTATTTTCTCATTTCTCTGATTAAACATATTCTTCGGGTAAAGTTTTTCCCCAGGCAGAAGGCAGGCGGAGGACGTGGGGGTCAAGGATCACAGGCTCCTGCTCCATTTCGACCATACACACCACCTTTGTTAGACTACCTACCCTGTTATATCCCCTCGTGACATCGGCAATCTGATGTATTACAGTTAGTTTATTTTCCCTATGGTTTGTTTTGTACCTTCTGTGCAGGGAGATAAATAATGAGAGCTGTTTCAAAAAACACAAGAGCCTAAAAGGATTGTAAGTGCAGTTATTGACGGCAATGGAAGAAGTGTAAAATGCATTTTCTTGCTGTATCTAGTGCAGGAGGGAGAAAAATAAAAAGCGGTGGGGGGAAAACAAACCTCTTCCCAAGGTAACACAAGCCTACACTGTCAAATCCACATTACTCAGAAAGAGAGAGGAAAAATAAAATCCTGAGAAAAACCTGAAGGAAGACTAGTAGGCAGAGATCTTAGGATGCGGCTGGGTTGTTTATAATTGTGATGCCTCAGCTGGTCCGTAGAGAGCATAAGAAAAAGCGAAATCTACACTTTGAATAGAAGCAAGACATTGTGCTTTGCAAATGTAGTTTCTGATGTCATCCGTCTCTCCATTTGTCCACCTGCTCCAAGCATGCTCTGTACTAGGTTGTAGGGACACAGCAGGCCGGCGTGTCCCTGATCTCAGGGACTTCCCCCTCCAAAGAGGAGAGGTGCACGCTAAATAAATAATGATACGGTTAACTGTCTCATCACAGTGTGACGTGGACTATGAAGGAGAATTATGGGTTGCTATGGGAATGTTTAACTGGAAGAAACTTAGTCAGCAAAATTGGGAAAGGCTTCCCTGAAGAGGTAACATTTTAACAAGCAAGCAATCTGCAGAGGATCATTTCATGGTTGTTGTGAGATGATCCTCTGGTAAGTCCTATCATGCTGTTTCATTTTTTATATTTGAATATTCTATGTCATTATCTCCCAACCCTCTCCTATAAAGCAGGCACCTGTAAGTAAGAGTTACTCTCTACGACTTTAAGGAATACTGAGGATACGTCCACATCAATCATCCTCTTCTAAAGAGATAGGGAGCTGCTCTTTTAAGCCCAGGGATCACCAAGGATAGGAAAATTTAGGGATCATAGAACAGGGATCATAATAGAAATAATAGTAGTAGTAGTTGTAGTTAGCATGCAGCATTTGTCGTGTCAGTCTATTGTGTACGTTAAGCAGTTTAGTGTCGTTTCTGTTCGTGAAGACTTGCCTGGACATTTTATGATGCTTATACTTTAAACTGAATGAAATTTCCTTAAATTATGTGGAAGTATATCAAAATACAATTTCTTGTACACTTTCAACTGAAGCAGTTAGTTCCAACTGTTTTTTTTAATAAAATATCCCTGATATATAGTTTTTAATATACCAATTTAGATCTCTTTTAATTCCACCCTAGAATTTTACTTTTATAAAACAATGTCTGTGTTTCAAAACGAGGCAACGAAATGAGCCCAAGGAAGCACAGACTTGGAAGAAATCATTTTCAACGAGGCACCATGATTACAAAAACAGTTCTTATTTCCATTCCCCCTATGGCTTGAACACATCATTAGTGTGACCCTTGGCCCCTTTTCACTGGTACCTAGTATTCACCGAGCTGGCAATGCTTGTGTGGGAGAGGGCTGTCTCCACATCCCACACAGTAGGGATGCTACACGAAAGAAATTAGCATTTGGTACTTAAACATTTGTGAGATTTTTTTAAAATCTCCCTGTTTTTCCATTGGATGCCTTTTTTCCAGCTGAATTAGATAGGAATCCGGGGCTAAATGTAAAGAGTTAATTAAAAGTAATAAAGTCCAACTGTGCCATCCAAGTACTCTCTGTATATTTCTAATTAAAACTTAGAATTTCATATATAAAATAATCTTACACACTTAGTATATGTTACATAAATTTTTTTGTCCCCAGGTTAAGAAAACCATACTAAGTTCTTGGTTTATCAAACAACCTTCAGGAAAAACTTTTTTTTTTCTGAATCATATCAATGCCTTTCACAGGAAATATCCAGTACATTGCATTTAGTGACATATAATAGTTCTTAGTATGATTTTGTAAAATACTTTGTGGCTTTCCCTCAAAATTATACTTTCTAATTTTATGCAGATTGGTTTTTGCCATCTTACAAATCAGCCTTCTTCAAAACAGTCCTCTGTATTCCTTAAAATCCTTCTGTAACAAGAATTTAATCACTGAGAATTTTTTCACCACAAGATTACATCATAAAACACACCTTTAATGACTTTTAGTAACATTTCGAAAGAACAAGGAAATTACTACTTTCCCTTTACTAGCTTAGGATAGTCTCACAGAAGAGGCCAAGGATTAATCCATAACTGAAACAGAACCAGCACACTCCATCCTAAAAGGCATTCATGTTGAGATAAATAAAATATGAGTTAACTTAGAATTTTTCTTTGAAAATATATGAGTAACACGATAGTTGAATGGTATGACATGATTCTATAGACTTGCACTAATAATTGAAAAACAGTATTATATTAGTGGTAAAGTAATTCCTGGAAAAGTCAGTACCTAATGAATGGAATAATATATTTTTATTTACTTTTCCTTTTTATAGCCATGTATCTCATGATTTGCAGCTAGGCTGGAGTTGACAAGTATAGCACACTGTTAATTGAGATTTATTGAATACAAAGATTAGAAGTAACTGTACGTGCTTTGTGAAAGCATTGGCCTTTTGCTTTCCATTTCACAGTTCCTTCAGAGGTGAAAAACACAGTTATTAAATTAAGCCAGTACACATAAATATCACTGATCCATCAGTTGGTACATTTGAAGAAACTTCAAGCTTCTTTCACCTAACAGGAGCATGAACTGGGCTATGCACTGTTTACAAAAGGTTAACAAAGCCAGTGGGAAATGCAAATAGCATTTCCTAAGGTAATCTCCTTTCAGGTTTTCCTGTGAGCCTTTAGATAAGCGGTGTCTTACCTGCACACCTATTATCTTCTGCCCTTTCTTTTTCCCATCTCAGTATGTTTATAGACCTCTTACAGAATGTCTTGAATCTTGTGAAATTTGCACTTATATTTTACTCTTTTGCAGAGTGCACTAGTGTTCCTTAGTAATGGTGTAGCTGATTTTAGCTTAGTAAGTTTCACTTCGTGCTATTAATTGTCTCAGATTCAACTGGAGTACTCTAAGTCACTAAATGTACCTTCTTAACCGATACACTGGACTCTTAGGGCATTGAAAACTTGAAAGTGATGCACTGATAATAATGAACATTATTTCTAAGCTAAGGAGAAGAAAAGTTTAGTAATATCATAGGTAATGGGCAAAGATAAATAAAAGCAGCAGATTTCAGGCTCCCGTTGGACTGAAGCTACTCCTACAGATTGTTCTGAAACCACTAGCATGACTGTATCACTTAGCTATTACAAAAGAGCCTCACCATTTATTAGTGTAAAGCATCACCGTTTCTTAGCACATGACTCTGCTAGTGAGTAATTGGTTGGAGCTCAGCGAGTGGATCTTCTGGCCTTGTTTGCACTTCTCATACAACTGAGGGTCCTTGAAGAGACCACTTCTGCAGCTTGACAAGCTGCCGGGGTGGGGGGGCACCTTGGCTTTTCCACACGGAGTCTCCCACTCTCCAGCAAGGTAGCCCCAGGTTACTACACACATCAACAGTAGTGATCAATAACCAATCTATAATGAGACTACAAGGGAGTTTTATTCCAGCCAGACTAAGAACTATAGCTCGGGAGACACAGATTCAAGAAGCGCTTGAATTGTGTTCCTCCGGACTACAAAATGGGGGAGGCTTATAAAGGCAAAAACTGCAAAGTCATATAAATTGTTTATCAAGAATTCTAACTGCAGCTGGCAAGAAGCAAGGGTGCTTGTTAAGCAGGGATTCGTTGGGGTGTGAAATGGTTGCACAGTTACAAGGAGAGACCTTGAGACCATAAGGTTGCTGCTGGCAGAGATTGTTTTGAGAACGACTGGTGGTATCCTTGAGTTTGATATAGTTCAGAAAACTCAAGTTCTCAGTGATTCAGGAACATATCTGAAACCACATCCACAGTGGCCACCTGGCTGCATTTTATTTTATTTATTTATTTATTTATTTATTTTTTGCTGTACGCGAGTCTCTCACTGTTGTGGCCTCTCCCGTTGCGGAGCACAGGCTCCGGATGCGCAGGCTCAGCGGCCATGGCTCACGGGCCCAGCCGCTCCGCGGCATGTGGGATCTTCCCAGACCGGGGCACGAACCCGTGTCCCCTGCATCGGCAGGTGGACTCTCAACCACTGCGCCACCAGGGAAGCCCCTGGCTGCATTTTAGATAACTGAACTACGGTGACTCCACTTTGATTTTTAAACTCATTCTTTTCCCTAAAAGCAGGTGTACAATGCATGTCTGAAAGGCCATAAGATAAGCTGTTCTAGTTAGCATAAGGTTTAAGGCAAATCATAAATAAGCCAGAATGACTTCCGCATACCTCGGTGTGAAAGTTTCTTGCATGACATGGCAGTGGCAAGGTTGAGAGAGAGAGAGAGAGAGAGAGAGAGAGAGAGAGAGGGAGAAAGCATGGAGAAGTATGCGTGGAATCCTAGGCACTTGCTGGTACTGACATACTGTCACTTCCACCACATTCTGTTGGCCAGAGCAAGTCATAAAGCCAGCCTATATCAAAGGAATGGGGAAATCAACCTTACCCCTCTTTGTATCCACAGCTTTTAAAATGTAAATTTGAAATGAAGAATTGAAGCCATCTTTGAAACCAGTCTTTCACAGTGATATACTTTCTGAGCGCTTTTCAAGAAATAGAAGTCTTTTAGATTTTCTAATACTGTGACTCAGGATAAACTGTTGAAATCCACCTCACTGTGTTTTTACAAACTATCAATGAAACACACTTTCAAACTTCTATTTTTTCCTACACTGCTAGGAATTCTGTATAATTTAAAATAAAGAGGCATCTCATGGGGCTGTATTTTAAGTCTATCAGAAAGCATTCAATAAGTATTTTTCAGATGTCCACTTTGTGACTAGTATTATTATATCATCTTTTTTTTTTTTATTTTGGCGGTACATGGGCCTCTCACTGTTGTGGGCTCTCCCGCTGCGGAGCACAGGCTCCGGACGCGCAGGCTCAGCGGCCACGGCTCACGGGCCCAGCCGCTCCGCAGCATGTGGGAGCCTCCTGGACCGAGGCACGAACCCACGTCCCCTGCATCGGCAGGCGGACGCTCAACCACTGCGCCACCAGGGAAGCCCTATATCATCTTTTTATTAAGCATTCTGTGCTCAGGTAACTGATACAGCATCAGTCTCTTGCTGATGGGGGAGAAAAGCCAGTGGGCATTCCTGGTAAAGACTAGCCTGTGCATCATTTTAGAAAGTAATTAAGAAATGACTTTCTTCTTCTGAGACTTCGGCCTCAGAATGGCAGGGAATTAACTGGTCAGCCTTCACTCTGCAGGTCAGCCCTGTTCATCTCTGACCGTCTCCTAACACAGGGCCCATTTGGAGGTGGGATGCGTCAAGTATGTGGAAGGAGAGTCTGGGGAAGTTAGGACAGGGTGGCCTTGAGAAGATGAAAGGAAATGATTCCAAGACTGGCCCTATTTAATTGGAAGACCTATGTTGAAAAGAGGTAGAAACCCTGCCTGGATACAAAGGTAGACAACATTAGAAGTCAGGCAAAATTGCCACCTTGACAGACCTGCCACAGTGTTATAGGAAAGTGATGTTTGAATTTCAGCCCATCTGTGCCCATAAATAATGATGGTCACAAACAAGTCACTCCTCCTATTTTGAGGCACCGATTGAATGTTATATTACAATATATAAATGTATCAAATCAACGTATTGAACAACTTCAATTTATACAGTATTTTTGTCAAATATATTTCAATAATAAAAAAAGAATTGCCTGGGGAAAAAAAGCACAGATTGAATATAACTGGTGATTCTGGAATGCTTGCTTACGTTTAAATCGCTTATCATGTATTCTTTCTTCTCTAAAAATCTTTTTTTTTTTTTTTTTCAACAAGAAAAACGAATCCAATCCCTGAGTTAAAATTTCACTGGAGTGATATGAATTGCAGGTTGATGACCCCAAGCTACCTGGGCACCTGCCAGAGGATGAAAAGAGCTGGGTTGACTATTGTTGTCGGGCTTTTCGAAGCTCATCTTCAAGAAATGTAGCCCAGCTGCAAAATGCTCGAGAGAAGTGCCTGCTTCTCAAAAATGGCAGGCAATAGTAAGGATAAGTGAGATTGCTCTTCTATTGAAAGCAACGTGAAGCCGTGCGGGACCACAGAGAGCCTCAGGTGTGGCACAGTGCCTGGCGCAGAAACAAAAGAGCTGCCATTTATTCAACATTCACTAGACACCAGGCAGTATGCTAAGTATACTGTGTGGAATGGCTAATTCAGTCATCATGGTGACCCTCCAGGAAAGGTAGTATCAATGTCCTCACATCCCAGAAGAGGAAAAAGAGGCCAGGAGATTTAGTGGTGCCTGTCCTCAAAAGCACAAATTCCAGCTCTCACCTTTAGCTAGTTACATACGAAGGAAGGGCTTAATATACAATGAATAACTAATGGAAAGAATATATACAGGAAGAGAAGGGCTTGTTCCCTTTCACATAATGTGTGTTTTGTATTATCTGCCGTAGTTACTGAGCACACCATCAGCACAGTTCTGTTAAACACAAAGACACAAAATGCTTATAGTAAAAAGGACTTCCAAAATCAATTCAAGCACTGAAACTGGGTGAAAACAGGCTATTCATGCCAATGCATTGCCTTAATTTTTGATAAGTAACACAACACAGACTGTTGTGAGCCACTTGAATTTTGAGACTCATGCTTTGACGTTTCCGGAAATGTCTTACTGTTTGTAAAAACAACAACAAAATATTTATTCTGCTTCTCACAATTCATCATACTAAAGGATTCTTCTCCTGAAATGGAGCTACTGCTTTCATAATTCAGGTCAATCTAAACACCCACCAGAAGATGTCTACACATGGGATGTGACTCTCACACGCATCCATCTTCATGTGCCCGCACACAGACACGCAGTCTCAGAGACTGTCAGAGCGAAAAAGGGCCACCAGGACCGTCAAACCCAGCTCCCCTGGTTTTGCATATTTCACCCAGCTAGTTCATAGCCCGGGGCTGGTATTTACATGGTATGCACCAGTGGGACATAGCCATGGATGAAATACTAAAATTCTCCAGAGGCAGCTGGTAAATAACCAGGGCCACAGTCTCAGTCTCCTGTGGGTCTCCAACCACCCACCACCACCACCCCACCCCCCGTCGTAGAAAGCAAGTTTCTATGGTTCCTACCCCAAGATGCCTGGATCCAGCAACTAGAGAGGGAACTCCTGGTACAGCAGAAGGCCTTGTGAGCTCTGCTCCTGCATGAGGTTGATCAGTATTTTTGATGTCACCCCTGGCTAAGGCCTAACTAGAATCCAGGTCTCCAGTCCAAAGCCCAGAGTTCTGCCTTTCTTAAATGTTAGCATTTTATTGAAATTCACATAGAGGTGCTCATCTGTGCTGCAAAACACTAGCCTTAGAAATTTAAAGATAACCTTTCCCCTCTCCCCTAGAGACTTAATTTCTTTTTACTTGATCTGATCATGTAGTAACATTTTCCCTGTAATAGTGTGCAAGTTTATTGATGCCACTGTAATTCCAGTGCTCTCCCATCTCACATGACTTTCTCTTTAAATATTTTATCTCCCCTTCCCTGTTTCTCCAGTTCTTTTCAGCTCTGGCTCTCTACTTTCCCTTTTTTCTTTATGACAGATCTTTTTTTAAAAACTATGTGATGATCTGCAAATCACACCTGAGAGTCACAGCCGAATGCCTTACACGTCTAAACTATTTCTCTTTTCTGTTTATCTCAAATGTGTATGGAAGCACTTAAAAATTAACTAACAGTGATTCAAGAAGAATTCACTTGATACATCAAGATGAAGTTTTGTGTACAGTGCTCAGAATCCAAGTATTTTTGAGAGCTTTATTATGGTAGGTCTTTAAGTGCATTTGTACCGTTTTCAAAAGTGATGAAAATTGCCTAAATTTCACTTGCCTCACTTAATTTCCACATCACTCATTTACTTAGTCAAATAATCCTAATTTTTCATCTTCCATCTCCCTAATGCCTAACAATGTAACAGTCGTAGTTCTAGGGAAGTGGACAAGCAGAGGTGAAGAAATTCAGGGCTGGTCCCTCTAGCTACCTGCTGATTTTTAGTAGACTCTAAACATTCAAAGGAATGGGGCGTGAAGACACCTTGTCTAATATCTGCATCTGACAGATGCATCTAAAGTTGGTTGTTCAGAGTTTGCCTCCAATCACGTGTGGAGCGTTTATACAACAGGCAGTGTTTATACACCAATTATGTGTCCTACAATTCAACTACTTGGAGATAGTGTCCGATCACACAGGTTAAGGGCTCAGCCCCACAAGACTGCCACCCACTTCAGATGCCAATTGCAAGTCCAGGTTGTACCTGTGCTTCTGATCAACTGGCTGTAAATCAGAGGTTTCCATGACCACCTCTTTGGGTTCGATTAATTTGTTAGAACCACTCACAGAACTCAGAGAAGGATTTTCCTTACTAGATCATCTGTTTATTTTAAAAGGATGTAACTCAGGGACAGCCAGATGGGGAGGATGCATGGAGAAGATGTGGGGAATGTGTGGAGCTTCCATGCCCTGTCCAGCTGCATCGAGAATCTCCACGTGTTCACCAACAGGGAAGCTCTCTGAACCCATCTTCCAGGGTTTTTATGGAGGCTTCATATATAGACAAGATTGATTCAATCATTGGCCATTGGCAGTTGACTCAACCTCTACCCCTTCTCCTCTCCCCATCTCCAGTCCCCATCCTTAGGTACCTTCCAAAAGTCTCCTCATTAACATAACAAGAACACCTTTATTACTCCCACCACAGGAAATTCCAAGGGTTTTAGAAGCTCTGTGCCAGGAAGAGGATATATATATATATACA
>RJWK010033111.1:0-10958 GCA_004363435.1 Platanista minor | reverse complement strand
CATTCAACATCTCTATGCTGTATATGCTATTACAAATTCATAGAGTTTCAGAAAAGGGAGAACCTGGAAGTATAATAATAATAAAATCCTTTCATTTACTGGGTCGTTTCTATGTGCCAGGCACAGGACTAATTGTCACATGGGTCTCTAACCAGTTATGTGAATTATCTATAATAATTTGATGCTCCTATCGTATGGGAACTATCATTACTTCCACTTGGCAGATGGAAAGCTGAGGCTTGAAGAAGTTCAGTAATTTCCCCAAGTCCATTCTGAAAACAGTGGACATATTGTTCATGAACTGAACTTCTGTCCACTTGCCTGATTCGCAGCAAAGCCGGTGCACTGACATGGGGCCGTGGTGAAAGAAAGTACAGCGTTTACTGCAGGGCACCAACCAGGGAGAATGGGCAGCTAATGCTCAAAAGACCTGAACTCCCCCATGGCTTTCGGGGAATGGATTTTAAAGACCATGTCAGGGGTGAGGGTTGCAGCTCGTGGACTTTCTCCTGATTGGCTGGTGGTGAAGTAACAGGGTGATGTTTCAGGGATCTTAATCATCAACCTTCTGGTTCCAACGAGTCTGGGGTCTATGTGCTTGTGGTCGGCATTTGGTCACCATCCTCCACCAGGATGAGGGTCTTACATCCTGCAGAGCAACCCAAAGATATGTGTCAGATTGTAATGTATATCCCGTGAGGAGGAACTAGGAGTCCTGTGATCCTGTTTTACCACTGAACTCTTTTGGAGCACAGGCTCTGGACGCACAGGCTCAGCGGCCATGGCTCACGGGCCCAGCCGCTCCGCGGCATGTGGGATCCTCCCGGACCGGGGCACGAACCTGTGTCCCCTGCATCGGCAGGCGGACTCTCAACCACTGTGCCACCAGGGAAGCCCACCACTGAACTCTTGTTTAAGCTCTCATTACTTTTCTTGTGTGACTGCTTTTCCTTTGTTTCTGCATTCCCTTACTTCCCTAATTAGTAACTGCTTGAATTTGCTCTTGGGAACTCAGGGAAAACCTAGGAGATGAAAGCCTATTTCTACAAACAAGAACCAGGGGATGCAGAGGGGCTTTTGTGCCCAGGAAGACCCTGCTTGGTTTCAACCCCCCCCCCCCCGCCCCGCTCCCCCGCCAACTTTGCTTTGATAATCCTCAATCCTGAGGGGAACAGGAACAGTACAAGAAAGGGAATAAGGTTCTGGATAGACAGGTTAATTGTAAACTCAGCAGGGGAACTAGATTTTAGGGGGACTCGGTTTCAATATGTTGACTTCTGCACCTGATTTCTTAATCAGTATACTGTACATGTAATCCCTGTGAAAACCCTGAAAGGTCATATTTTGGACTTTTTGTAGAAGAGGAAACTAAGTTTAGGTGGGAGTGTGGGCCAAATTGTGTCCCTCAAAGAGATACATTAAAGTCTTAACCCCTCTCCCCCCCGCCAATACCTCTGAATGTGACCTTATTTGGAAATAGAGTCATTGCAGATATAATTAGTTAAGATGAGGCCATACTGGCATAGGGTGCATCTTTATTCTAGTATGACCAGTTTCCTTATATGAAAAAGGAAGTTTTGACACAGACAACGAGGGAAGATGGCCATGTGAAGACAGAGGCAGAGATTAAATTAGATTTCTGCTGCCACAAACCCAGGAAGGCCTTGGGCTCCCAGAAGCTGGAAGGGGCAAGGAAGGATTCTCTCCTAGAGTCTTCGGAGGGGACCTGGCCCTGCCGACGCCTTGGTTTTAGACATCTAGCCTTCAGAACTTAGAATAAATTTCTGTTGTTTTAAAACTAGTTCTTCTTCTGCTAGTGTCTCTTGTCGATGAAAGTTAATCAAGAGTCAATCTATGAAAGAAGTGGAAATTCTATTCGACCCAAATTTGAGGATTATAACCCAGGAAGAGCATCTCAGCAAGCTCCAAGAACTGTTCCTCCCATTAGAAGTCAAGAGACAGTTATATTAAGCTTTTTGAGATAGAAAGCTGTACATTGAATGATGTATTATTGACAGTTTACATGATCCAAATTTAAGCACCATGTGACAGCTTACAGGACCAAGAAGGAATGTTATCTTTTAAGGAGTTGTCTTGTTGATGCTGGGAGAATGTTGCTCTTTATGGTTGAGCAGGTATTTCTGCTGATGGGGGAAGTTTGGTTGATGCATAATACATAGTGCACCATAGAGGGGAGAGAGGAGGCCAAAGGGCAGAGGAGAATTTTTTATGTTTAAATGTTTCTTGACTTGCCATAAAATATGAATTTTATTTCACACTCTTCAAAGTTCTGGCATCTCACCACCCCACGGAAACATCTCCATCAAGACCACCAGTGACCTCCATGGTACTCAAGCCGGTGGTCACTTCTCATTATTCATCCACCTTAACCAACTGTCACAGTCGTGACACACAACAGTCAACAAGTTTCTCCTCCAAGGTATACTTTCTTCACAGCGTTTCCAAAATATCAGACAGTCATAGTTTTCCTTTTATGTCATTAGTCGCTTCTTGGTCTGTTGCTGTTTCCTCCTCTTCTCTTGTTCTTCATGTTGAGGACTCAAGCTTGGTCTTTTTCTCCTCTCTGCATAAAAGACACCCTTCCTGATTTCATCCAGTTTCATACATACGCTGATGACTCTCCGGTTGATACCTCCATTCTCACCTTCTCTCCGAAACTCTGGATCCATCCAGCAGCTGCTTCTTAGGGCTCTCTCCTTAGAGACTATTTGCAACACAGCACAGGGTGATCCTTTTATGTAAGTAGGACGGATCAGACCATGTCACTGTTCTGCACAGAGCTGTGCGGTGGTCTGCATCTGACTCAGAGTTAAAGCTGACATCCTCACAGTGGCCTGCAGTTTCCTCCATTCTCTGACCTCACCTGCCCGTATCCCCTCCATCTGCCCTCGACTCTGCACCTGCATGCTGGCTACTCCGCTCTTTCCTCCGTCTGGAATGCTCTTTCCTCAGGTATCTGCTTGGCTATCCCCACGCACTCCTGCAGCCTTCTCTCAGATCTCACTGACTCGGTGAGGCCTTCACTGGCTGCCCTATTTCATTTGAGGAGCTGCCTCTCCAGCCATGGTCCACAACCCCTAATTTCCTGCTCCATGTTTCATTTTTGCCATTGCAATTTAAGGTACTCTACAGTTTAATTATTTATTAAGTTCTATTTTTCCCCTGTCTTCCTATGCTAAAATGTAAACTCTTCAAGGACAATGTTTCTAGACTATTTTGCCCATGGATATATCCCAGTTTATGGCCAGATCCTGGCATATATTAAATGCACAGAAAACATTTGTTGAACGAACTAAAATCAGTGATGTCTGCATTACTGGACATTAATATTAAGATGTTGTTGTTGTTTGCTTTGCTTCAGACATAAGAGTAAAGAGTCTGATAGGAAATACTGTCATTTCCATAAGTGTATACTTGCCAACATTTTTACATCACCTAGATGAAAATTATTAGAATATGGCAATTGTGGATTTTTTTTCATAAATCATTCTTTTTTTTATATTGTTCCCTTGAATTTCATGAAATGAATGGAATTTTCTCCCTTAGGTCATTTGTCTGTCATTAAATAAAAAATTTAAAGGTGGCTATTCTGTTTCGTGTGCTGTACTTTGTGCACTGCCTTGTCCAGCACAACAATATCCATTTACATTCATGCGATACTGATTGCCCCTACGAAATGAACCTCCAAAAGTTTCGTCTGAATAACATGGAAAAAAATGGTAATAAATGTTCAGCAAATCTCAGACCGTAATTGGATAACTGGTAAAAAATTGTACGAGGTGCTGAGTGTAATCTTATTTATTGATTTCGTTCATTCTAGCATTGGTGAATGGTAAAAGAGGAATGGTTAAATCGAAATGTTGAAATGTTGTGATTTATTAATAGAAAGACTGTGTCACATCTCTCTGCACACCTGCAAAATTGCTTATTTGTCCTTAATGTATTTTCAGACAGTGTTTTTATTTGGGAAACCAAAATGACTACCAAGCCATTTCTCAATAATGGTTTTCTCCTCTCTGTGAAAAAAACTTTCACATATATTATGACTCATGGTAAATTATTTAAGATATCAGATAATTGAAAGTATCTTGTAATTCCCTCTAACCTTTATTCTATAGGTTTTAATTTCTCAGGGAGAGCAATTCAGACAGAGACAGGCTTGGCAGAAAAAAAAAAAAAAAAGAGAGAGAGAAAAAAATCAGATTTCAGTTGCCAGGTGCAGTATTGGACATCCAAAAAGGCAAACAGGCAGGAATTTTTCCAGAGGGTTATAAAATATGTTGGGTAAAGTTTGCTTTTTCTGCATTTTCAAGGTAGAGACAGGAATATATTTATTTATTCTCCTCCGGTTTATGAGAATTTGCTTGAATCTCATTGAACCCTGGACTCAGAACTTCAGATTCTGTATAAGTTTAGAACATGATCAGCCATTAGCGAAAACCAAAGTTGAGATGGCCCTAGACAAGGAAATAACATCATGTTTCTATTAAGGAGTTCATTCTTCAGGTCATTTTTTTTAATTTACTTTGTAATTCAAGTATAACTGATTAGCTTATGGCCTCTGGGTAATGTGTGCAATTGACCCTTAGATTTATTCTGTGAAGAGAGTGGTGAATAAAAAAATATTCCTCCATGTCAGTTTGTTCTTTGCAGAGTTTACTTGTGCCCAGACATTACACTGATTTTTTTTTTAATGAATTAAAACTGTAACTGTTACCAAAAGGATGCATCAGCTCTTACAGCAGTAGGAGTTCTTTAGACAGCACCTGTGTGGCATGCGGTTAAAGGGGGATTCAATATAATATATATGTGTATATTAAGTATAGATACATATGATCGACAGCCTCAGGCTTGAAGCTGTCCACACTAGAGAGAAGTGCTATATCTTCACTGATATACTGCTTCTAAAATACCTTATTGGATAGACTTTCTCTGTCACCCTATAGGCAACCTGGTCATCATTATATGACCAGCCAGCATACTGTGTGTCCTGTGTGTCTCTTATGGAGCCCTGAACAATTCACAATGAATATGGCCCCTTAACGGCAAAAACTGGAGAGATACTTGAAATGCTTACCCAAGCAGAAAATGTGTTCTTGTATTTTCCATTAGAAAGAAATAGAAAAAATAAAAAATAAAAAAATCACTGTGCAACTTGAGTAACAAGGTAGAATATTTGTTCCAATTGGTAAAATGCCTGGATTGTATAACGTCGAGAAAATCGTGCCATTTTATTATTTTAAACATGTGTGTAAAATATAAATGTGGCTAGAGAGATTTTAAGAAATGCATATTCCAAATAGAAAAGGCAGAGAGCTGCCCGCTCTTTTATAATATTCTTAAGAATATTATAAAAGGTAGGGTGAACGAGGAGGCTGGCATTGAGAGGCTGCATATCTATGGAAATAAGAGAGAAAATAAACTCTAGAGTGAGTAACACAAGAAAGAAAGTTTGGTGGGGCGGGGGGGGGAGTTCCTTTGTAGTTGTCTTTGATTATTCTCCTAAGGTTACAATAGAAATTCACTCCGAAGCAAGGCAGCATAGAAGACAGTGAGAGACGGAATGGGCTCGTCAGTACTCCCCTCCCTCTCCACCCTCTGTCGACAGTAAGCAGTAGACCTCAAGGAAGTCCAGACCCATATTTTGATTGGTTATTTATCTAGTAGCAAAACAAGAGAGTGGGCCGTTATACCCATTTTATCAATTTATTTTTTTAACTTTTTATTTTATATTGGAGTATAGTTGATTAACAATGTTGTGTTAGTTTCAGATGTAGAACAAAGTGATTCAGTTATACATATACGTGTATCTATTCTTTTTCAAATTCTTTTCCCAGTTAGGTTGTTACAGAATATTGAGCAGCGTTCCCTGTGCTATACAGTAGGTCCTTGTTGGTTATCTATTTTAAATCCTATTTTATCAATTTAAATTTGGAGGTTTGTTGTAAACTCATCCAAGAATCATATATACACACACACACACACACACACAAATATACACATACATATATACACACATGCACATATATATATACGTAATGAGAGATGTATTTGATGCTTTTCATCAGCATAAGGAAAGCAGGGGGCAACTTTTCCCCTCCAAGTTCCCTATTCTGGAAATAGAATATCCAGGAGGGAAAAGGAAGAAATTCATGGTCTTAGTGGAAACAAACTTCACTATTTCCTTTCAATTATTGTGGCTGCACGTATTGGCTCAGAAGAGGATGACCTGCCTGGGCTGTAAGTGCCTGGTCCTTGAGCAGAGCATCCTCACCTGTGGAGCCCATTAGACGAGGAGCAGCTGCCCTCAGAACCAGCTTGCCTCACTCCCGCATTTGTTTACTTGTATGACCCACTTGAACAACATACAACTACAAACCGAATCGTATTCGACAGTTATGAAGTGTTTGCATGCTTTTTATAAATAACACAGGATTTCATTATTGCCATCAGGTGCCACAGAGTTTGATAAAATTATTTAACTTGCAAATGTTGGTTAACTGACTATTTTATTAAAGATTCATGTTGTAGAGAGAGGCCCAGAGGCCAACCTGAAAAGCCTACCTACTGTATGATTCCAACTGTATAACATTCTGGAAAAGGTAGAGCTTTGGAGATAGAAAAAAGGTCAGTGGTTGCCAGGGTTTAGCGGGGAGGGGGGATGAATAGGTGGAGGACAGAGGATTTTTAGGGCAGCGGAACTATTCTGAATGATCCCATAATGGTGGATACTTGTCATTATACATTTTCCAAGCCCAGAGAATGTATACCAAGAGTGAACCCTCACGTAAATTATTAACTTTGGGTGATTATGATGTGTCAGTGTAAGTTCATGGGCTGCAACAAATATACCATCTGGTGGGGGGGTGGGGGTTGGATAACGGGGAGGGGGCAGAGTATGGCTCCCATCCTTAAATAATCCTCACTCGCACTCAGCATCCCTTAGCAGCCTCTTTAGCTGATGTAAATTCGGACTTCATTTAGACTTAAAACTATTGCTCTTTTCAAAGCTGTTCTTATCTTAGTGGACCCATGGTCAAATCCTTTAATAGCTAAAGTTAATTGAGCTTATCTAAGTAACTATGTTATAAGATACAGTGTGCTAGGGATGACCCAGATAAACTAGGATAAGTGAAATAGAAACCATGTCCTGTGGTAGCTCATTTGAAGGGAGGTTCTGTGTAATAAATCATTTCAAAATTCTGTGGCTTAAAACAAAAAGCAGGTATAAATGTGTATGAGTCTTTGGCTCAGCTGGACAACATCTCTGGGCTCCCTCTCGTGCCTGTGGTCAGATGTGGGTCACACAGGCAGTTTGCTGGTTTGGCAACTCTGTCACGTATTTGGGGGGCGCGGCTAGCTGTAGACGAGGTTGGCCTTTCAGGCCAGATTCCAGGATGGGGAAATGGGCTCCACCTGCTGATAGGAGGAGCTGCACCATCACACTGAAAAGAGCAATCAGGCAAGCAGGGTATTCATCAAGGTCATGAATGTACCCAATCTACCACTAGGAGAACAAAACTAGTAAAAAGACTGTACTGCAAAATAAGGAAAAATACCAAAATCACACACACTAAACCCTTGACCTTTAAGATTCATTTTTTTGTTTGTTTGTTTGATCCTTTGAATGCCCCGAAACACGTGTTGGCTTGACATTTCGCTTGTTAATTTGACAATTTTGATAGTGTCTTTATTGTGCATCTTCCCCATCTGAATGTAAGCTCCATGAGAGCTCATTTTTGTCTTATTCATCCCTGTGTCTGAATGTCTGCAAAGCACCCAGCACAGAGCACCTGCTCGGCAAACACTTGTCGATGCAGTTAATTTATAAAAGGTCTGAAGAGTTCATTTACATTTTTATTGATAATTTCTATTACAGAACGCCTTCCTTTATAAAATGGGGTTAATATCAGTCCTATCTATCTCACAGGATAGTTGTGGGGATTAAAAGAGTTTATATATGTAAAGCATTCGAAACAAAGGGTGACTTGGCAGGGCTTCCCTGGTGGCGCAGTGGTTAAGAATCCGCCTGCCAATGCAGGGGACGTGGGTTCAAGCCCTGGTCCGGGAAGATCTCACATGCCGCGGAGCAACTAAGCCCATGCGCCATAACTAATGAGCCTGCGCTCTAGAGCTTGCGAGCCACAACTATTGAGCCCGTGCTCTGCAATAAGAGAAGCTCCTGCTCGCCACAACTAGAGAAAAGCCCCTGCGTAGCAACGAAGACCCGACACAGCCATAAATAAATAAATAAATAAATAATGTATAAAAATAAATTTAAAACTCCCTTAAAAAAAAAAAAAAGGGTGACTGGCAAATTCCAAATAATACATATATATGTTCATGTATATATTATGTGCAAAAATCACTTTGATAATATTTCGTTTAAAATTGTATGTGGAGGATTACTACATATTGTCTTATAACTGGGGGATTTAGGGAATTGTCAGAGCACTTTCTCATGTACATGTTCAAACAATATGGCAGGTTCAGAGAGGCAAGGGGAGGCTTCATGAGAAAGAGAAGATCTGAGATGGATCTTTGAAGAAGGAGGAGCAATTCATAAATGGGATGGATTTTCAGTAAAAGGGAACATGTGAAGAAAACCAGGAAAAGGTGAAAGAATTCTCAGGAACAGAGGCGTGGGGTCTACCTTGGAAACACATTAGGAGACTAACAGGAAATGAGTCTGGACTGGTCTACAGGGAGTCCATCTTCAGTGGGCCTGGTAGCAGCCTTTGCCACTCTGTAGACCATGAATAACCATTCACAGTCTTTTCAGCAACAATGATTTCATCTCTGTGATAGAAAAATCCACTCGGTGGCAGTGTCTCTACCAATGACGACTGAAAAGTAACAGGAGGTGAGAGAGGGAACTGGCAGAATAGTGTCAGGGTTTAATCATTAAAGTTTTTGAGGGTCTCGAGTGTGAGAAATGCAGTGACTGAAAAGATAGATGAGAAATACTTGATATTAGAAGAAAATCGGGGAGAAAGGCAAAAATGAGTGAGATGGCGATAATCTACAATGTCCATTTGGAGCATGCACGGGTAACACTAGTGAAATTGAGAAGTTGAAAGCAGGTTTTGAGGCTGGAAGAGTCTATGAAAATAAACTGGGATATAGAGGTGTAAAGAATTCACAGGATGACAGAATCTCTAAGAGATAACAAGGAATATGGGTTTAGAGTTCAGAGAGCAGAGAGATGTATTTTGAATACTCCTTCATAGTAGAAAAAGATTGAACCCTGGGTATGAAGGTGATCTCCGGGGTAGAAAAAGATAATGAAAACTAGTTCAAGGACAGCCCTGAGAGAGTGTAGTCATTTAGAGTATAGAAGAAGAATAACATCGTTCTTGTAACAAATTCTTTGTCATATGACTTAGCTTAATAATTAGTTGTGGTTGATTTGTGATATTCTATGTGGAAGATATTAGATGACTTTGCACAAGATCAGACATAGTCATAATACTTTGTACATGGGATCCACAAATACTGGTCATTCACTGTGACAATGTTGGGGAGCAAGAAATGTTCCTCTCCCCAACTAGGTTCATTGTGGCTGGTCTAAGAATTAAATTGACATGACACAGATTAACAGGAGACAATCAAACAAATGTTTAATAACATGTGTGCATGGGAGAGACCCAGAGAAATTGAGTAGCTCTCCAAAATGGTTGAAACCTTCACCTTAAACCTTCAGCTAAAGACAAAGGAGGATGCTGGGGGTAGTGGTCTGGGACTTCAAAGGCGAGGAAGGCGATTCGCATGGAGATGTCAGCAAATGTGTGACGGCCTTGGAGATGTCAGCAAATGTGTGACCCCCACTCACGGGGACACAGAGTGGATTTTGATCTCCAAGCCTTGCGGAGTTTTCCCCACCACACCTCGCCCACGGTCTTTGCAGCTACCTCTCCAGATAGCTCTATTCCTGGAATAGACCCTTTACTTAAATTCTTTTGGCAGTTAAGGGGGAGGTGAAAGTCTCTTCTTGAATCCTTTGGTCTTTTTTCACCTTGAAATACTCTGCATGCCAAAGCGACATTTTAGGGCGGCAAGTTTTGCTCCCCTACAACAAAATATAATATGGCCAAATTTTAGGAAAATGCCTTCTATTATTTCGTTATGATCAGTTTTCCTGAGATACGTAGCACCTGTGTGGAATTACAGCAAAATACTAGGTAAACAGGAAGTCTATTTAGGGGCTGATTAACAGTGGGCTCTTGACGAAGCACTGGGTGGAAACATCGGAGGTGCTATTATTTAATGATTTTGGTCTAAATTGCTGAATAATTAACACTATGAGAAGGTGACTGAGAATTGATTTTATATCTCTTGGAATGGATTGTTGAAATAATGTCAATAGTAATAGCATCTTAGTAAGCGCACTATGTAAAGAAATAATTATTTCTAGCAAAGCTTTCGCTAAAGAGTTCTTGGTGATTACATATGTTACCTCTTTATAAAAATAGCAGGAAGTATCTCAGTTCACACAGAAGAAAACAGGCTCACAGTTTTAATCTGAAGACATTTTTAATTGTGACAGAATTATAAATAGAACTCTCAATATAACCTTGTTTTGGAGGAAAAGTAAAATTTTGCTTTACAGCTTGTGTCATAAAAATTGCATTGGTATATACGTGGTTTTCAAAGCTATGTTTTATTAATGAATTTATCTTTAAAATTAGTGGTGTTATTTTTAAAAGGATCTGCATTTTTATATGAAAATGGTATAATTAGAAAAGAAATATTATGGAATTGATTTTATTTTATCAGTATTCTTACTCATTAGGACAAACAGAGCATCCCAAATGACTGTCCTAGTAGTGATGACAATATTGTACAGCACATATCCAAATGGAAAAACAGGCATTTTTGTTCTACTTAAAACAATGAAGCGGGGTTGGGGGGGGGGGCTTCCCTGGTGGCGCAGTGGT
>RJWK010033110.1:0-23307 GCA_004363435.1 Platanista minor | reverse complement strand
CATATTTTAAAGAGCATCAAGATTAGATTAGTCCTTTTAGATATTAAAATTTGTAAGAAAGTTTTGATAATATAAAAGTATAGTACTTAAATAAAAAAATTAAAGAGAAAGTTCAGAAATGATATAAATATAAAATATTACTATATAATAAGAAAATTTTCTTTTTCTTTTTTTTATTTTTCTGTACGCGGGCCTCTCACCACTGCGGCCTCTCCCGTTGCGGAGCACAGGCTCCGGACGTGCAGGTTCAGCGGCCATGGCTCACGGGCCCAGCCGCTCCGCGGCATGTGGGATCCTCCCGGACTGGGGCATGAACCCGCATCTCCTGCATCGGCAGGCAGACTCCCAACCACTGCACCACCAGGGAAGCCCAAGAAAAAAATTTTTTTAAAAGTACATAACAACTTGATAGCAATCTGGAAGAAGAATAAATGACTGTAGACAGATGTCAACAAAAATGGCAGAGACCTATGAAAACATTTTTTTCCATAAAAGCAATGAGAACACCGGTCAAAATTGTCAGAATCAACTTTGTTAGTACTCTGGAAATTAACCAAACAATGCAACCATCTAGGGAGGGTTTATTCAAGGAAAGAATGAATCTTGGTAAGAAAAGTGACTTGTGTTGTTTTAATTTGTCTTGTGCCATCCTCATTCTTGAGCTCCATGAAGCCCAATAGACTGCAATCATAGAGAAAACAAGCAGCTTTTCAGCCACTGGCTGAAGCAAAATATGTTGAAATGTCATCATTATTTGACCTGTCTGGTGATTCTCTGGTAGACCTCACTTACAAAGTTGTCTTTATTTAGTGTGACTCAAAACTAACCCAGTGTGAAAAGCCTTTTAATCAGGGGTATTAAAAACTGATAATAATAAGAGGCAGTTACATAGCATCTTGGATTCCAGTAGATAAGAGTTGTGGGGCAAACAATAGCCTAACCAAAAAACTTAAGATGAAAATTTGGGAAGTAAAATGACCATAATGAGATTTTTAAAATTCCAATATGTTTGGAGAATCCAGATCTTGTGAATACACAGGGCTATCCATGTGCCCAGGATTGTAAGCATTGTTCAGGAAAGAAATAAGAAGGCCCTAAGCTCTCACCTTGGTTAATGCTGAGAGTCTACACAGCAGGAGATAAAGGCTAAGACAGAGTTGTAATTGCATACCTGAGTGTTGTAGACATACCACAACATGCATACCGAGACCCTTGGAAACACTGGGAGACTTACTGGTTCCAGGCATTTTAAGGTAATCTCTGTCTAGTCATTAGCTAACTGCTAAGAGAGCTGAGGAGAGATTTTAGTGGGCACATGTGAGGAAGAACACAAAATTTACAGAATTATTTTAGTAAAGTACTAAATAAACAAGCAAAAACAATAGCAGTGAAAGATGCAAAAACAAACTCTGGAGAAGGAATAGAATTTGATTTCTGGAATAGTTGCATGATATTATTTTAAATATTCTGTTTTCAATGAAACAACATGTAAGGAACATGTAAAGAAACAAGAAAATATGACCCACAGAGGGGAAAAAACATCAATACAAGATATCATTGAAGAAGCCCAGAGATTGGAATTTGTACTGACTGATAGGTAATGCAATATAGAAAAACCTTGAAAATATTATGCTGAAGTGAAAGCAGTGAGATGAAATAGGCATGCATTTTATGATTCAATTTAAATAAAATGTCTAGAATAAGTAAATCTATAGAAATAAATGGTAGATTAGTGATTGCAAAGGCGGGGAGTAGATGGCTTATAATTAATGCAGGGATTTTTAAGATTAAGGAAAATATTCTGGAATTAATTCATAGTAATGTCTGCATGACTTTTAAAATACACTAGAAATCACTGAATTACACTCTTTTTTTAAAAAATAAATTTAAGGTATGTAAATTACATCTCAAAAACAAAAAGTAAAAACCAAACTTCACCAGGATCAGAGATAAAATCATAGCATAGTAGACAATATTGCCATACTATTAAAAAATGTGTAATGGGAAAGTTCTTTCCAACTATGACTCAAAATCTAAAAACCATAATTTTTGAAAAAATATATAAATTTAACTATAAAAAATGTATGGGAAAATATAAGTAAAATCAAAATACAAAGTGAAAAATCATGAAACAAAAAAACAAAAAATTAATAGCACACCCAAGAGGCTAATATCCTTAGATATAAATTTTTCTTAGTGCTTTTAGGTAGACATATGAGTCTACATTCAAGAAACATGACACAGATTTTTCTCCCTAAATATATACATAATATTTAAATATGTATTCATGCACTATCTCAAAAGGAGCACAACACATTTCAAAATCTACATATGAAGTAGATTATATTCCATGACCCAAATGCAAATTTTTGACAGATGGGAGAAACTGTCATAGTAGAAAGTGTTCGGCAATTAAGAGGAGGATAGGAAATGGACAAAATAAATACAAACAGGATCTCAAAGAGATTGTAGCATTATTCACAAGAGCCAAGATAGGAAGACAACTTAAATATCCATCAACATATGAATGGATAAAGAAAATGTGTTATATACATACAATAGAATATTACTCAGCCTTATAAAAGAAGAAATTCCTGCCGTATGTGACAACATAGATAAACCCAGAGGATATAATACTAAGTGAAATAAGTCACAGGTCACAGAAGAACAAATACTGCATGATTCCATTCACATGAGATATCTAAAATAATCAAACTCATAAAAAGAGAATAAAATGGTAGTCGCCAGAGGCTGGAGGGAGGGGGAAAGATGGACTCATTATTCAACTGTATAAAGTTTCAGTTAGGCAAGGTGAATAAATCTTAGAGATCTGCTGTACAACATTTTGCCTATAGTTAACAATACTGTATTATGCACCTAAAAATTTGTTAAGAGTGTAGATCTAATGTTAAGGGTGCTTACAAGGAAGGAAGGAAGATGGAAGGAGGGAAAGAAAGGACAGTGTGAGGAAAGGAAGGACGAATTGCAATAGTTCTCAGTACGTTTACTTGGAGATGAAGGAGATGGGGGTAGGAGTAGTTGGTCAAATATGGCCACCACCAATTTCTTTTCTCCCTGTGTGAGAATGATTTTTCTCATATCAAATAAGGAGTGCAGTTCCCTTCCCTTTAATCTATGACTTTCCTTGATCAATGGAATGCGGAGGAGTTCAGAGGTTTTGGAGCTTACAATAATTGGTCCTAAGAAACTTTGTAGTTTCCTCTCAGTACTCCTGGAATTCTTGCTCTTTAGCTACTTCTTATGGAAACCCACCACCATGATATTAGTAGAATCCCAAGACACATGGAGTGAATATGTGGATACTCTAGTTGAAAGTCCCAGCTGAGCTCCTTGCTAAAAGCCAGCACGTACTGCCAACTAGATGAGTTAATTCTTTGAGAGATGAGGTCTAGTTGATCCTTCAGATGACAACAACCCCTGCCAGCATCTTACTACTACAATCTCATGAGAGATGCCTAGAGAACTGTGTTCATCCGAGCCCAGTAACACACAGAGATAATAATAAATTGCTATGTTAGGTCAGTAAGTTTGGGGATAGTTTTTTTTTCTATAAAAAACACAGATTTTGAAATTAGAAATGAGATGTTAACAAAATCATCTAAAACACGTAATATTGGCTTAGGAATTTCATGCTTGTAACCTTCTCAGGGGAATTACCTTTGGCAGTTGGCAGCTACCTTGCTCAAAGCTTCTTGGAAAGTAACACCATCACCCACATAGGGGGCAGCAGATGACTGATTGATATGAAGCTGCTAAGCCCATATCTCTTTAATCAAGGTGAGACAACTTTATAGAGCCATTTTCATTTGATAAAATTTTTAACTCTAAATTATAGATATTGGATGGTTGTGGCATAGCAGATGCAGAAATGTGGGGTGCTATAGGAAGATGGGAGTAGAGTCTTCATATTTGTAAAAGTAACAAAGACAAAGAGGTAAGGAAAATGCATATGTTACATACAAAATGAAATTATTTCAGAAACAGTCAAAACTGGTGATAAATATCCAAACTCTTTTTCAAATTTATAAAATCTCTCCACAAGTAAAGACATTCATACAACACACACATGTGCAGTGAGTGGAATGTGTAATATCTCTTGAAATTCTAGCCTTGCACATATTTTCAAATAGTAACTAATAACAAAGTAAAAGATTAGATTTCTTTACTTTGTATAACTAAGTGAGTCTCTTCAGTAGTGGTTTCCAGTTATAACACTTCCGCAGCTCACAAAGATCATAGTATGTATACCACATTACACCCTTTGCCCACTGCAAGTGATCAGTCATAGAATTACCTGTCCCATAGTGAGCCAGATAGCTTCTCTAAAAGAAATATGAAATTTCAATTAGCAGGGAATTCTGGCTAAACTGAGAGATACTGAAGGTAAGGTTAATGACAGCTGTCTAGAGAGGCAGAATTTCCTGCAGATATCCTGTACATTCAGGCTCTTGTCATTGCATTTTGAAATTTCAGCATTTCCTTCCATGTGAGGAGATAAAATATGTGTGTATAAATCTATGTTTTATTTGCACTTTCATTCTCCACATCAAAATTATTATTTGCAGAGTGTTCTATTCTAAAGCATTATTAAAGTTTATTTTTCTTTCTCACATTATGATTTTTATTGTAAATATAAATTCATAGACTACAGGGCACAATTTTTAATAGTGAGATGTGGCTTATTACATTCTGAGAATCACAAAGAATTAAAGTTTCACAGAAGAATAATGTGCATACACTTTTAGTTCCAAGTACAGAAATATGATTATTAATCACAGATGTGCACTATTTCCCCATCATCTCAGGAATAGAGACAATTAAAATCAAAATTGTAGGGACTTCCTTGGTGGTGCAGTGGTTGAGAGTCTGCCTGCCGATGCAGGGGACACGGGTTTGTGCCTCGGTCTGGGAAGATCCCACATGCCGTGGAGCAGCTGGGCCCGTGAGCCATGGCCACTGAGCCTGCATGTCCGGAGCCTGTGCTCTGCAACGGGAGAGGCCACAACAGTGAGAGGCCCGCATACAGCAGGAAAAAAAATCAAACTTGTACTATCAAAGAAAAAATGCTGCCTTCATATGTTGGACATTTACTCTCATTGAGGGAAACAGAAAAAAAAAATGGATGAAATGGAAGGAAGTCTATGAAATAAATTCACCCTCACAACCTAGTTATTGGAATATTAGGATTTTTTTCACTGCAGATTTTGACTCATCCAAAAGTTGTGAAGTTGATAGGTCATAACCAACAATTTGGTTATAACCAAATTACAAATTTTCAAAAACCAGTTTTATTATGAAAAGTTTTAAGTGTACAAAATGCAGGGAAAAACAATATAATGTACTAAAATCATTCACATTTAATAATTAGTATTTTGCTACCTGTTTCACATATCTCATTCTTTTATTTTCTGAATTGATGTAGTAATTTAAAGCAAAACCCTAAAAAATGTATTTTATTCATAAATCTTTCCTTAGGTATTTCTAAAAATCAAGGATATTTTCTTACCTAAATACAATTCAATTATCCCACCAAAATTTACCAATAGTTTCTTAATATAATTTACTCTCTAGGCTATATTCATATTTTTGATTTTTCAAAAATTATTTTTTATAGATGGATTATTTGAATTAAGAATAAAACAATGTCTCAAAATCTCAGTACTTTCCTTGTGGTTATTATGACTATTAAACCTCCCTTGTTTGGTTTCCTTATTTGTTTGTTTCTATGCTATTAAGTTTTAGAAATAACTGACAGATTTTATTAAAAATCCCCCTCAGTCTATATTTATCTCGGTTATTCATACTCATGTCATTTAACATTTTTCTCTATACACTGTATGTCTTGTAAACTAGAAGCCAGCAATAAACATTGATTAAATCCAGGTTTGAATCATGTTGGTAAGACTATTCTATAGGATGTGCAATACAATTCATGTTGTTTTGCATGAAGGGGAGCACATCTTTATGAATTTGATGAATTTCAGTCAGGTTGAGACTGGTCAGTGGTACTTCATCTTCCAATTATAAAATTCCCATTTATACTTTTCTATATACATTTAGCATTTACCCACACTTGTCTTACCTCAAAATACTAACCAAAATAAGACAAGTGGGACAATTGCTTATATTTTTTCCCATTTGATTAAAAAAAAAGAGGTCTTTTTTTTTTTTTCCTTCAATAAATCTCTTTTAAAAGAAAACCAGACTGGATAAATTAATGTTGCTTTTAGGCAAAAGAACCTTAAGTGAAAAATAAATAGGTACTCATGACCTTGCGAAATATGCATCATTTTGCAATTGTTTTAAGAGCAAGACAGGTCCAAAAATAAGATCTCTTTTTTCTTCGACTTCTATGGTGAGAAACAAGAGCCAATGGCATTCTGAAGTTAAATAGCTAATAAATTATCAATTTTAGTTACCTTAGACTCTATAATATGGAAAATTTATCCCCAGAAAGCCAGTTGTCAACCTGTTTGGAAGAGATAAAAACTTTAAAGGCTGTAGGATCACATGACTACTCCAGACAATTTTATACAATTGGGAGTGACAAAAGGGCAATTCACATCTTTTCATTCTAATCTTAGGCCCAGAATGAAATTTAGGGCCATTATCCAAATAAAATACTGCCTACAGCTGTTATAACTTGATTTACGAAAGCCCAGGTCAGAAGGCAATTTTATGTGTCACTGAATTAAAACAATATTTGAATTAATAATTACAATATTAAATTGTCAAATTTTGGGTGAAAATATAAAACCATGAAAATTGGAAGAGAAAAATCCTGGAGTTATTGGATGTACTAGAGAACATTAAAATACAAAGCCTGTATGTTTTATTTTCACTAAACATTTCTTCCTAAAAGAAGTTAGTAATCATCCCCTCTCTCTAATTGTGAACTCCCAAATCCTAGCATTTAAACTCAGAATTGCTCTAAGGATGATATTCAGAATGAGAGTTAGTTAGAAAGCAAATATGATCAGAAGAAATATAAGAAAAATTTGAGTTTATATTAAAAAAGGTAAATTTCATGGAAAAAAAATTGAGTGTTTGACTAAGACAAACCAAACATAATTTTGATTTGCCAGCAGCCATTAGATATATAGCACAGATTATAACATTATAGCAGCCAATTGATTCTGAAAGTCAGATAATGTGAATGTGGACTAAACAATTATGGACTCCAAAGTGACATTTATAGGTCAGAGAACTTTGGCAAAATTCAGAAGCAAAAAAACAAACAAGAAGAGTAAATAAGAAAGTAAAAATGGATATATAGTGCAAATCCAAATTTCCTTAACATACTTTACTCATTATGATGAAAATAACATTAAAAAATGCACTACTAGAAAATAAATGCAATCACATTAAAGAAAAAATCAACAGAGAAAAACAAAATATTATTAGTTAGGATTAAAGAAAAACAGGATACAGAAGAAACTTTACAACAACAAAAAATTTTTATGGAGTGCATTGAGACAGATTTAGAAGATAAATCTATTAAAAATGACTTTTAAGACAAAGGAGTAATTATATTATAAGCTTTTTTGAAATTTATAAGCTTTTTGAAATTTTACAATACAATTAATGTAAACAAAATGTAAGAAACAAGAAAATACAATGCAGAAAAACAAGGAAATATAAATTGTTTGCAGATTATGTGATTATGTAGTAATAAAATTTAAAATATTCTAAAGCTAAAATATTAGAAATAATAAGGAGATTTTAGCAAGGTGGTTGGATGTAAAACTAACCTAATAAACAAGTTCCTGTTCTGCATGTAAGAAGCTTGGAAATCACCACTCTGTCCTAACAACAAGTAAAAATCTGAACAGACTGAAAATTCAACAACTCTACTTGCATACATAGTAAGAGAAGGGAGGACACAGTACAAAATACTGCTCCCAAGATTAAAGAGACAGGTGGGCCTATACAGGGAGGTACAGTTTACCTGAGAAGAGACTCATGAGAAGAAATCACCTGGGCACCAGTGCTGTGGTAGGAAAACCCGAAATGCAATTGACAAATTGCTGGTGACTCAGTGTAGACAGCTCTCAGAGTTAATCAGAGTCTAAACTGTTGGGGTCTTATCAGAGCCTGACTGAGGTAGGAAACAGAAGTACTCAACTCCTGTCTGCTCTAGCCTTCCTTGTGGGAGAATAGAAATAGCCAACTCCAGCCCACTCTAGCCATCCTGTCCCAAATAAGCAGAGAGAAAAAAACGAAACCTGAGAAACACAAAGTTCACAGTTCAGAGGCATAGGTTCACTAAAGACTAAAAACTAATCCTAGGACAATAGAATGGTTTCCTTCCACCCACGCTTTACCAGCATATTACTAAGACTTATTTATAACAATTCTCTTTACCCAGAAAATCCTATCTGGCTATTCAGAAAAAAAATGACAATGTATACCAAATGGCAAAGGAGCTGCAATTTGAAGAGACAGAGCAAACATTATGACCAAATATAGCAGGAATGTTAGAATTATCAGACTAGGAATTTAGATTAAATATGACAATATCCTAAGGGCTCTAATGGGTAAAGTAGATCACATGCAAAACAGATGGACAATGTCAGCAGAAACATGGGGATCCTAAGGAAGAACCAAAAGAAAATACTAGAGATTAAAACCACTATAACAGAAATGAAGAGGGACTTTGATGGGTTAGTTAGTGGACTGGATACAAAAAATATTATCCAACTATATGTTATCTTCAAGAAACTCACTTTAAATGTAAAGACACATACAGATTAAGAAAATGGAGAAAATATATCATGTTAACACTAACTGAAAGAAAACAGGATTAGCTATATTGATTCCGTACAGAGCAGATTTCAAAGTAAAAGTTACAAGAAACTAAAAAGGACATCATAAATGATAACAGTGTCAATTATGCAAGGAGACATAACAATTCTTAATGTGTATGTACCTAAAATCCGAGCATGCAACTATGTGAGGCTAAAACTGATAGAAGTACAAGGAGAAATAGATGAATTCATTATCAGAACTGGAGACTTCCACACTCCTCTCTTAGAAATGGAAGTATCCAGGAGGCAGAAAATCAGCAAGGATGTATTTGAACTCAACAACACCATCCATTAACTGTATATAACTGACATCTATAGATTACTCCATCCAACAACAGGAAAACAACTATTTTTTTAAAACTCACATGGTATATTCACTCAGATAGACCACATCTGGACCATAAAACAAACCATAACAAACTTAAAAGAATAGAAATTATACAATATCTTCTCTCAGACAACAGTGGAATTAAGCTAGAAATTAATAACAAAAGGATAGCTGAAAAACCCCACACTATGTGGAGTTTAAAAAGCATACTTATAAATAATTAATGGTTGAAAGAAGAAATCTCAAGATAAGTTAAACATATTTTTACTTAAATAAAAAGTAAAACCCAACTTATCAAATATTTGGTATGCAATGAAAGCAGTGCCTAAAGGGAAATTTATAGCATTGAATGCATATATTAGAAAAGAAGAAAGATCTAAAATCAATAATCTATGTTTCCACCTTAGGAAAGTAGAGTAAATTAAAACCAAACTAAGCAGAATAAAAGAAATAACAGAAATCAGAAACAATGTATTTGAGAACAGGAAGTCAACAGAGAAAATCAACAAAATCAAAAGCTAGTTCCTCGAAAAAAATCAATAAAATTGGTAAGCCCTTAGTCAGGCTAACTAAGAAAAAAGAGAAAGCGTACAAATTACTAATACTGGATATGAAAGACGGGATATTACTACACATCCCAGGGAAAGGAAAAGAAAAACAAAACGATACTATGAACAACTCTATGTTCACAAGTTTGATAACCTAGATGACATGGACCAATTTCTTAAAAGATACAATCTGCTAAAACTAACAGAAGAAGAAATAGATAATCTGAATAGTCCTATATCTATTAAAAATTGGAAAAGTAATAGATAACTTTTCAAAACAGAAAGCACCAGACTCAGATGTGTTCATTGGTGCTTGGTCTACCAAACTTTTAAGGAAGAAATTATACCAATTTTCTACAATCTCTTTAAGCTCTTTGCAGCGAGACTACTTCATAACTTATTCTAAGGGGTCAGCATTATTCTAATACCAAAAACCAGATGAAGACAAGTCAAGAAAAGCAAACTACAGACCAATATCTCTCAGGAATATAGATGCAAAATCCTCAAGAAAATATTTAAACAGAGATATCTCATTTTAAGATTTGCATTTTTAAAAGAACATTTCAGAACTGCATAAAGGATGCAAGTGGATATGTGTAAAGACAGAAGTTACAGTCTTCAATTGGGAGATGCTTATGACTTGGATGAGCACAATGGCAATAGTGATGAACATAAATTGGACAAATGAATGCTAAATTATGAAGTCATAATTGTCAGAATTAATAATAATAAATTGGATATATTTAAATAAAAGAAAGGAATCAAGTTAACTATCATTTCTACCTTAAGGATCTAAGCAAAATGATGGTAATTTTCCTGAAACAGAGACTGGGAGATACATGTTTGGGGAATAAAACAAAAGTCCATATTTTGTTTCAAATGCAACTTCATGAAAATGAGGGCCCATCAGAAAAAGGTTATCCTTTCATATGCCAAGAGTGGATCAAATCCTTAAATTTATTTTATTTATTTATTTATATATTTTGCGGTACGCGGGCCTCTCACTGTTGTGACCTCTCCCGTTGCAGAGCACACACTCCGGATCCGCAGGCTCAGCGGCCGTGGCTCACGGGCCCAGCTGCTCAGTGGCATGTGGGATCTTCCTGGACCGGGGCACGAACCCGTATCACCTGCATCGGCAGGCAGACTCTCAACCACTGTGGCACCAGGGAAGCCCCAAATCCTTAAATTTACTACATTCAAATAATTATTACATTTACAGTACCAAAATATGATTATTCCAATTCCCAAGACTGAATAATCTTGATAATAATATCTTGCATAAACCCAATTCAAGATAGAATGACTTGTGTGCCAGAAAATTAATTAGGGGAGTTTTAATAAGAAATACAATTGTCAAAGGGACCGAATACACAGTTCCTTTGGTCAGCATGTGTTCTTCCTAGAGAGAACACTAAATGAGACTCCAGTTTATAACCTACAGATTTTGTGGTAAACTGGGAATTAGTGGGTAATTAAAATGTAATCTGACCAAAATAGAAATATAATGGCCTCTTCTCCTTGATAGATATAATCCTTGAATAATTTTTTTTAAAGTAGCTAGATAGAAGAAAGGTCATAAAGCAAGGATGACAGCTATTAGGTTTAAAAAAAAAATATTTAGGACACTAACTTAAATGTTGCTATAGATGTTTTATTCGTATATCAAAATGAGTGTCATGTTACCTATCAGCGGTTCATCATTTTGTGGAACAAATATTAAATGAAAAACTACTGCCTTTGGCTTTGATTCATCATAGTAAGCATCACAGCCCACCTTATATTCCTCAAATCTGAACGATAAGCATGGGTTCCTTTCCAGAGTCACATTATAATTCTACTTGCTCTAATAGTATGTGAATAGTGAAGGCTACTCTCTTTGAGTGGAAACTGATTAACTGATTGAAAACATAGGGACAAAGCTGAACAGTCTTTGTTTGAGAACCTACTGATTACATGGTTTCTCTTCAGTAATGAAACCTTTCTTTTTCTCAGACAGAATAAAATGCTATATAAACAGAAGGCTGAAAATCCATATCAACAATCAGAACAAGATGGTACAGAGAAGAAAAATAGAACTACTGTGATTCCAGTTCTAATGGAAGAGACTCAGCTTTTTAAAAACAGTAGGAAGAAGCTACAAGAAGGACTCATTTTACTTAACATTATAAGAATTCTATATGCAAGCTCCATTTTTGTCACTTGATGTGTTTTTGCTTTGTTTTGTTTTGTTTTCTTCAGAGGATTTTTATTAGTGCTTAAGGTAAAGAAAATGTGGAGATACATAGTAGAGCTAAAAATTGGTTCCACATTTATCACATAAATTCATACTGTTTTTCACTATTTGCTAATTATCTCCTGTGCATTAGTCCTCTCTCTTTAATTAAATTGTAACATTATTGAGAATAGGAACTAAATCTAATACTTCTTCTTCAGGCTCTTCAGTAGCCAGGATGTGTAAAAATCCTCATAACAGCTTGTTAATTTTTAGTTGAAATACATTTATGGATAAATGTTCCCAGGAGATAGAATATTACTTACTAGAACTATCTGGTATTTGGGTTCTGTGATAATCCGTCTCCAACTAGCTTCATGAATTTATTTTTTTGAAAAATAATTGGTTTATACTTTAGTGTGCAATCTCTCCTAGTTATATTTCCATTTTAACAATCCTAATTCAAATATAAAAGTTTTATTCACCGTAAAGTAATTCCAGGTATCAGGTAGGTGATATATTTTAAGCGATATAAGATCCTTCCCTCGTTTTGTAAAAGTTTGAAATATGTGTGTGTCTTTACATAAAGAATTCTTACCGACAGTTATCTGCATCAAAACAAGACTCATAATAGTAATTTAAAATCTAATTAAACATAACATTTACAACATCAGACTAGACAATAAACACTCCTTCTCCATCCATCCCAAATTTTAAGATAATTGTCTTCAGGATTACTGATTATACATGTTGATTTATTTGTTATGTTTTCCTTTGCTTATTTAGTTGCAGTCTATGAACAGTGGACTCAAAACAAATTTTAACAGCCATTCCTTAAACAAGCCTGGTAGAAATGTAAGTTTAATTTGTAAGTGAAGACTAAAATTAGAGTTTAAATATTTTTTCTAAAGAAAGAAAATGAGTTGGTGAAGAGGTGCAACTTGCTAAGTTGGTAAAAGCAAAAAACTTGTTTTTACAGGAGACAGAACTTTTTTTTTTTTTTTTTTTTTTTTTTCCGTACGCGGGCCTCTCGTTGTTGTGGCATCTCCCCTTGTGGAGCACAGGCTCCGGACTCACAGGGTCAGCGACCATGACTCATGGGTCCAACTGCTCTGTGGCTTGTGGGATCTTTCCGTACCAGGGCACTAACGTGTGTCCTCTGCATTGGCAGGGAGACTCTCTACCACTGCGCCACCAGGGAAGCCCAGGAGGCAGAACATTTTTCTTCACTCTTACCTGTAATGACTAGTGATTGCTCCCTCCTGGGAGAAAAGGAACTTTGGTTTTATGTGCTGCTGCTCCTGCTGCTGCTGAAGCCTTGGCTTGTCAGCCTTAGCAAACTCCAGGTATACGCTTTTTTAAGTTTTTGTGGGTTTTTTTTCCACTTCTCTAAAGCACTTTCAAAGGAATTACCCTAAATCTTATTTCTCCCTCCTCACTGTATTAGGTTTTTTTTTTTTTTTTTTTTTTTTTTTTTTTTTTTTTTTTTTTTTTTTTTTTTTTTTTTTTTTTTTTTTACTGCTGCAACAGATTACTACACATTTAGTGTTTTAAAACAACATTTATGTATTGCCCCACAGTTATGTGTGTCAGGAGTCTGGTGGCAGTCATCCTGGACTCTTATCTGTGCCTCTGGGGGAGAATCCACTTCTAATTTCACTGAAGTGGTTGGCAGAATTCAGTTTCATGGGGTTGTAGGACTGAGGGCCCTGTTTCCCTGCCTGCCATTGGAAGAACATCATTCTTAACTTCTAGAGGCCAACTGCATCCCTTGCTAGTTCATATTCAAAATCAGCAGTGACTGATCAATTCCTTTTCATGCTTTTTAGCTCTCTAAGTGACTCTTGTGTTTTCCTGTTCTGCTTTTACATGTCCCTGTGTTATCTTTGGGCACATCCAGATAATCCAGGATAATCTTTCTTTTTTAAGTTCACCAAATTGATCTGTAGACAGTGCAATTCCAATCATAATTCCAGCAGTCTTTTTCTTGTATAAATTGACCAGCTGATTCTAAAATTTATATGGAAATATAAGGGACTGAAAATAGCAAAACAGTCTTTTAAAGGAAGTGCACATATAAAAGATTTACACTATATGTTTTAAGACACTGTAAAGATAGTGTGAAATATGAGTAAATATTGATAAATGGATCAATGGAACAAATCAGAGGATCCAAGAATAGAACTGCAGTTACTTGGTTAATACACACACACACACACACACACAAACACACACACACACACACACACACCCCAAAGAAAGTCTTCTTTATTGAACACTTTAAACAAAGTTCCTGAATCAACTGAATATCCAGTTGATAGCTTCAAATTGACAGATGTAAAATATTTTTCTTATATGTGTCTTTTCTGATGAAGTTACTCAAAGACAGAGTCATCAAAATAAGGGAATAAGCAAAAAAGAAGACATGGGAATATGTGAAGGAGGGATCCAACAAAAGAGGGGCAATTCAGAGTCAAGATTATCAAATGTACCAAAAGTCACTGAAAGTAGAGTTCTGATTAGATTAAGATGAGGGAAGGCTGCCAGAAGCCTGCCCCATGAAAAAAGATAAAAATTATGCTTCATCATTTAGAAGACAGGGTTAAGTGGAACTGTACAGATGTACTGGAGGGATGGAAAGATTAACCGTAAACATGTCTGAATAAATAAAAGCAAATGAATATATGAGGCAAATATTATCTCTAGAAAAAAGCAAAGAAACAGTTTTAATTAAAGCCTATATGATTACGGTTGCATAATCTGATGCAAAATATATTTTTCATATTATTATGCAACAACAAAATACTATTACATGTTCATGTTGATTAAAAATCCATTTGTTGTAGATATGTATTGCTATATAATATCAAACCTTTATATTAGAAAATAACTCTTGAGTTCTAAACAATTACAATCCTAGAAAAAGTATCTCATCTCTGTTCTTCAATCCATTACTCTCTATATCATTTATACTTTATTGTGTCATGGTGCTTTTGACTCCATTATATCATATTAAATATTGCATTTGATTGCCATGATTGATCACCTATCTCAAAAAAGTCATTCACAGAACTGCCCAACAATTCCAAAATGCTTCTTTGATTTATTCTCTCTCCCACTCCCTAGAATAACGATATTAATTGTATTCCACTTTCCTGAAATATTAGCAGAATTTCTCCTTTCCATTCCCACCCTCAAACACATAATCACTCTCAACAGATATTTTAGAGAAACCCACTAACTTATATTTAAATGGCTTCCTATTTCAAATACTAAATTTAAAAACAATCAGTTTCTTAAACTACTTTCACCTTTGTTATACCAGAGCACCTGTATCTCCTGTTCTTAAAAAAAAAAAAAAAAAATTGTTTTATCTATTCATTGAGACCCAAATCATTTGAAATATAAGAAATTTACCTGATCAAATATACCTTCTCTTCACTGTGTCAATTTATCTTTTCCTATTCAACTGAATAATTTCCATCAAATATGAAAAAACAAACAAACAAAAAAAGTATTGTCCATTGAAATGAAAGCAATTTCTGGGGCGCTATTTTCCTTTCTAAGATATTGTTTCATATTGTGTGAGGTTATCTTTCCTACCTATGTATCTCTAAACTTGACTTTTCAGCCCCACTGTGCTATTTCATCACTTCTCATTCCTTATACTTCAAACTAGCCTTGATTTCACTCTGTTGAAATGACTCTTCTCTAAACTCACTCCATCAAAACCATATCATATATTATCTTCAACAAAAACAAATATCAGTTCTTATTGTACTGGGTCTCTCATCAGCATTTAACAATAACTACACCCTCTTTCTTCAAACTTTTTTTTCCCTTCACTTTGTACTTCTAATAATTTTTCTATTACCTTTTCATACTTTATCTCTTCCCTGTTGAAGTTCTTCAACACTTGCTGTAGGCCCTACTGTCTCCTCAAGTTATTTTTTTTTCTCCCAAAGGAAATGCTCAACATTGAAATATTCACTTATCACTTACATACAAATGAATTTCCAGTATGATTCTTAAAGCCAGGTACCTAGTGAACTTCAGATCCATATATTTCTGGAGTTACCTTATTCTTGTTTATATCAAAATATTTTATGTAACACATATCCAATAGTGAACTTATAATAATATTCCATAGATGTGGTGAATTTCTGATATGTATTATTTTCAGCCAGTGATGCTGACATCCATTCTGTTTTCAAAACCAACAACCTAGGAATCATCCTTAACACTTTCTCTCAATTTTTCCAAGTATTTAACCTTTCACCTCATACCCAAAATGTGAGTCTTAAATTCTCTCTTAAAATATACACTTCTTCAGAATCAGTACTGTAAAAATGACTATAGTACCCAAGGCAATCTACAGATTCAATGCAATCCCTATCAAATTACCAATGGCATTTTTTTACAGAACTAGAACAAAAAAAGTTACAATTTATATGAAAACACAAAAGATTCTGAATAGCCAAAACAAACTTGAGAAAGAAAAGTGGAGCTGGAAGAATCAGTCTGCCTGACTTCAGACTACACTACAAAGCTACAGTAATCAAAACAGTATGGTACTGGCACAAAAACAGAAATATAGGTCAATGGAACTGGATAGAAAGCCCAGAAATAAACCCACAGACCTATCGTCAATTAACCTGAAGCAAAGGAGGCAAGAATATACAATGGAGAAAAGATAGTCTCTTCAATAAGTGTTGCTGGGAAAACTAGACAGTTACATGTAAAAGAATGAAATTAGAACATTCTCTAACACTACACACAAAAATAAACTCAAAATGGGTTAAGGACCTAAATGTAAGGATTCCAACAATAAGACGTTTGCAACCACCAACCATACCCCCTCTCCTTGTATAATAAAAGAAGCCTAAATTCTAACTTGGTAAGATGGTTCTTTGGGACACTAGTCCACCATCTTCTCAGCCTGCTGGCTTTTGGAATAAAGGCACTATTCCTTGCCTCAACAACTCATCTATCAATTGATTGGCCTATCCTGCAGTGAGCAGAAAGGGCTTGAACTCAGGGACATTTTATTCAAACTGGTTTTGACCTCTTCACTCTCCTGAAATAACACTGAACCACAGTCACAGCAAAATACAAAATCATTCATAACTTATTGCGTCTCTCAGAGGCATTAAATATGGATGCCTTAACTTCTTTTTGTAAATTATCAATTCTTTTGATTTTTATGATTGACAAATAATTATTTTGAAAGAGCAGAAGAACTAAAGTGGGAGAATACCAATTTATTGTGTATTTTAAGAAAACTGATTTCTTTTTTGTTGTTGTTGTACACGGGCCTCTCACTGTTGTGGCCTCTCCCGTTGCAGAGCACAGGCTTCGGATGCACAGGCCCAGCAGCCATGGCTCACAGGCCCAGCTGCTCTGCAGCACGTGGGATCTTCCCGGACCGGGGCACGAACTCGTGTCCCCTACATCGGCAGGTGGACTCTCAACCACTGCGCCACCAGGGAAGCCCAAGAAGACTGATTTCTTAAGAAGGTTCTATTATTTTTTAAATACTGCTGGGAAGTGGAAGAAATACAGTTAAACAGGGTGAGTGATAATTTAAACACTTTAATATGATCTCATGTACTATATATTTCCCAAATCAATCCCATCACTTTCATTCTTTCTTTTGACAGTGTTTCAAATTGAAATTTAGGAAAATTATATTGTACACATGAACTATGTCCTTTATACAGTCTAGTGCTCTCAGTCATAGGCTCAATTCGTGTACATACTAAGAATAATAAACAATAGAATGAAGTGACTTCAGTTCATATATCTGTTAACCTATTTCAATTTAGAAATAACACTAGCCTACAATCTAATTAGCTTTGTAATCTAATATACATGAGCAAATTTGAGAGATTCATGTCATAATTCATATGCAAGCTTTGTCTTACGTTTTTCAATCTGAATCATATGAACTGAATAAATACATGCAGACACAAAATCACTGCAGTAAATTAGGGCAGAAATGCAATGGAAGGTGATATTTCTCAATAAGTCATTGAGCAAAATATTTGAGTCATGCCAAGCACAAAATCTTTTGTTAAGGCTGATTAGATTGCAGATTATAAAATACCCTAATAGTGCCAATAAATTAGAGCCTCCTTTCTCAGAAGAAAATGACTAACAATGTTTTGTTGCTGAGTTAAATAGAATAAATGTCTCAGAACTTGGCCAGAAGGCTGAGATTTTAATTAGTTATTAAAGTGTTCAGGTTACTGTAAATCAGATATGCCTTTTGTAGCTAAAGGATCTGAATTGACAGTGGCATTAAATCTTGAATAAACATTAATTTGCCAGAACTTGCAAGAGCCTGACCTGAAAATAAATGAAAATTTTAAAAAAACACCTGTTAATAGAGTGTTGGTTAATTATCAAACTTTTTTTGTATTATGTTAATCAGAGATGTGCTCTTTCAAAATAAATATTTAAATGCTGATAATCAAATGAAATACATGAGAAACTGCTTGTTGGAGTTAAATGATTACTCTTATCTTTTTTTTCTTTTTTTTAAATTTCTCTTATAATGACTGAAAAGTTTCTTGACAGTATTCCTAAATAAGACCATGCCTGCTCACAAATTAAAATAAAATGTATTGCAATTATCTAATTAAGGAAAACAATCTATCCTTTCTAACAATTCTAATTAGAGGCACTTAATTTACAGTTTACCCACCTACTCTCCTTCCTTATAAATATATGCATGTATAAATTAAATTTTAACAACATTTGATGTTTAATGAACATAAAAGAAGAGATTTTATTTTTTCCTTCCTCTTTTCCTTAACATTTATATCTGTTTTACATTCTCAATCTGTTAATACAAAGACTTTCCATCTATTAACTCATCTAATCCTCATGCAACGATTCAATGGTCATACACCAATACCAATGGCAGATGAGGAAACAAAGGGACATAGTTATTCAGTAACTTGAGCAAGAAAACAAACTTGTTATTGAAATTGATAGCATTTTAGAATGATGCATAATGGTTAAGATCATCATTTGCAGAATCAGTACAACTGAGTGTAATTACTAGCTCTAATAATTCTTGTGGAGATTAAATGAAATAATACACATAAATATTGAAAACTGTCATATCAACTATTTAACATGTGTAAGTTATTACATCCTTTACTTAGCTCTATTGCTTGAGTTGTTTCAGTTACACCCCCGCAGTGTAATCACTTTTTTGTGTGCCCATAAGAAATTATTGGAAATACATGTATTTTAAAATGGATTAAGTGTTCTTAGTATTTGCATGTGAATTTTAAAGATTAGCATTGAAAAACTTTCCTGGTAACTTAGCAGGAGTATCTGCAAAGGTGTTCCTTTATTTCCTAAATTATTTGTGAAACAAAAGATTATGCAAGTGTCCTAGTTTTTGTTGCTGATGTTAAAAAATAAAAAAGGGAATGCATAAATTCAAGGCTTTGTATATCGACTACTTATTTCTTCCCTGAAGGGAGTTTTTCTAGGAGCAAAACAGTGGGATCAGAGTGACTACCTTAAAGGAAAATGAAGAAGTTCCCGTACTGTGAGAATAAGAATCCAGTTGGATTTTCTAAAAATGGCAGAATTCATCAGAAGTCTTTCTTATTTCAAAATGATACTTATTATAAGATTTATTTTTTTTCATATTGCTGAAGATTCTGTAGTGATCTGAGGTTTGCACTGACTAGTAGTATTTAAAGTGAAGAGATATTGAAATGTATGAAATACTTGTATTTATGAAATAAAAATCTTTTATTTATAAAGATTGTGTTATTTGTCCACAAATAATGGGGCATGTGTTTTCTAAGTGCAATGAAAAAGCAAAGAGTAGAAGAGTCATATAGTCTCACTTATGTTTGAAAAGGATGATAATGGCTCCTGGACTGAACCTGAAGATGGCAAAGTCAGAAGCAGGGAAACTGATGTAGAGATGGTTGACAGGTGAGAAATTGTGGTGGTGAAAAAACCAGGTGACAAGAATACTGTGGGTGCATTTTGTAGGTAGAGCTAATTGGATTTTTTGTTGGATTCAACACATGGTGTTAAAAAAACAAAAGTTGAGGTAAATTCAACTATTTTCACTTATGTGAAGAGAAGGATGGAGCCTCTTTGTATTTATTTTTACAAAATATGGAAGATTACAATAAAAGCAAACTTTGAATGGGTGATTAAAGTATGGGAAGGTCAGCAATGAAAATTGGGGTGTATTAATAGAACATTGTCAACTGGATGGGCAAGTAAAAGTGGTGAATAGTTAAAATTTTGAGTCTGGAATTTAAGAGACAGGTCTGGAGTAGAGATATAATTTTGAGATCTGCAGCATTTAAGTGGTAGTTACACCTGCAGGACAAGACTTTGTAACCAAGTGAATGAACATGAATAAAAGACAAAAGTGACCCCAAACTAAACTAGGAGCATTTCAAAATTAAATGTTTGGTGTGGGCATATACACAGAGAAAACCATAATTCAAAAAGACACATGCACCCCAGTGTTCATTGCATCACTATTTACAATAAGCAGGTCATGGAAGCAACCTAAATGCACACTGACAGATGAATGGATAAAGAAGATGTGGTACATATATACAATGGAATATTACTCAGCCATAAAAAGGAACGAAATTGGGTCATTTGATGAGACGTGGATGGATCTAGAGACTGTCATACAGAGTGAAGTAAGTCAGAAAGAGAAAAATAAATATTGTATATTAACGCACATATGTTGAACCTAGAAAAATGGTACAGATGAACTGGTTTGCAGGACAGAAATTGAGACACAGATGTAGAGAACAAACGTATGGACACCAAGGAGGGAAAGTGGTGGTGGGGTGGGGGGTGTGTGATGAATTGGGAGATTGGGATTGACATGTATACACTGATGTGCATAAAATGGATGACTAATAAGAACCTGATGTATAAAAAAATAAATAAAATTAAATTTAAAAATTAAAAAAACATTATAAGTAATGTAAGAAGCAGCTATAAGTATGATAGATAAGGGTGTATTGTCCCTGAAATAAATAAAAGAACAGTTTCTGGAAGCACTATACAGTCAATACTGCAGGGAGAACAACTAGGAAGTGAATTTGAAGTTCATATTGGATTTTCCAGGTGGAGGTTATTTGTGACATTGACAAAGATAGTTTTCTCTTTGGAATTTTAGGGTGACAGCTTGATTGGAATTGGTTTAAATGAGAATGGAAGGTAATAATTCAGAGACTGATGTCCTTACCTGTAAAATGAAAACAATAATAGCAACTACATTATAGTTTTGTTAAATTAGATAATTTCCATAAATTGTTAAGCACAGTGCCAGAATCATAGTAAATACTTATTTAAGGATATGTTTAAAAGCCTATTATGATTACTTTCATTATTTTTAAATGACATATTTAAAAAAGATTAAAGAAGAAACCAAAAGACTGTGTCATAATATCTGAATTTTAAAAAAATCGAGAATATTGTTATTATTGAAATTGTCAAATAGTTTGATATGGCCTTTGGGAATTTTAAATGATATGCTAAAAAACTTGGGTTGAAGTCCATTTCTTGCCTTTTTCATAATGGCATATACTTTCAAATGAAGTATATCAGGTACACAAAGTATACTTGGAGGTCTATAGTTTTATGTTTACAGGAAGGTAGAATTGAAAACGTTTTATAACATAGATGTAATTATTGTAAGCCTGTTTATCTGAATGAGGTTTGTCTCTGAGAGTGGTCAGATTCACAAGTATGGCAGAAGCCGTAAGGCAAATGGGTATTTTTATTTGCATTTACCTAGATTCCTAAGAGCTAAGTGGAGAGAAAAGGTGAAGTGTTCTGTTTGCCCTAAAACACTATGTTCACATTTCCCCACTTCTCTGAGTTTTCTATATCTCTGTTAGGTATTATTCTTTAGCTGTTTTTAACTTCCACCTCAACAAATCATGAATGTAGTGAAAAAGAAGGAAAACACTTGAATTAATATTTTGCCCCTGTTAGCATCTCTGACTGAAAATGAAAAAAACATTCTTGATGGAAAGAGTTTGAATTGTCAGGAGTGGCTATACCTTGGCAATAATAAGACTTTTTGCATCCATGAAATAAACATGTTTCTCAGTTTGAACTCAATCATGAAATGTTTGTAATTATAGGGTAATTGAAAATACGTAGCTTCAAGGCCTCCTGCTGTTGGGTAACAGATATGATATGAGATGAGCATTTTGGACTAGATCCTTAGCAATTTCTATGACATTGTTAGAAAAGTAAGAATTGGTCTGAATCCAAAAAGGAAAGAAAAGAAAAAAACAAAACAAAACAAAAAAAGGAGCAGAGTGACAATCAGAATTTCAAATATGATTATCTTAATATTCATAGTATATTCATTTGTATGTTTATGAGATAGATCTTATATCTATGTATTTATTCAACAAACTATTGTTGCCACTTACTCTGCTACGTGCCTGCTGAGACCACAGTGATGAAAAATCATAGTCCTGTCTCAGAAGAAGCTCACAAACATCATGGGAGAGAGACGCTTATGGCAAAGTTTGCAATGAAATATACACAATGGAATACTAAATTAATGAAGCAACAACCATAGCAGAACAGGAAAACATCTTTAAATAATCTACTTAATATTCTAAAAATTTAATGCACACTCACACACCCACATATTATTGGGGAGATTTTTATGATCAGGATCGGGTTACTAGTTGAGTGTTCATGGTGAGTCAAATAGAGAAATTTCAATAACCCCTAGTGTTATACATTGGATACCTTCATGTGTTAACAAAGAGGGTATGCAAAAATAATCTGGAGATGAATAGCTACTTTCTCCCCTCCCCTTCACTAATATTCAAGTATTTATTTAAATGACTTTAAATTAAAGTGATGAATTTTAAGTAGCAAATAGTTAATTATACATTATTAGGCAGCAATTCTTTAAGATACTGCTTGTTTTCAATTATTTCCATCTATTGCCCAAACAAAATATTGTGAGGAAAATGAAGTGTTTTAGGCATTTATTTTGTCTCTTAAACAGTAAATAATATTTAAACTGTATTATTTATGTCAGAATTTTTTAAAATTCTACTCTTTGGAATGAATTTCTCCTGATATAATTTTATTCAGCTTTTGAGTAGCTAAAACATATATAAAGTTATACATATAGGGCTTCCCTGGTGGCGCAGTGGTTGAGAGTCTGCCTACCGATGCAGGGGACACAGGTTCATGCCCCAGTCTGGGAGGATCCCACATGCCGCGGAGCGGTTGGGCCCGTGAGCCAAGGCCGCTAAGCCTGTGTTCCTCAACGGAAGAGGCCACAACAGTGAGAGGCCCACGTACCGCAAAAAAAAAAAAAAAAAAAAAAAAAAAAAAAAA
>RJWK010033109.1:0-23293 GCA_004363435.1 Platanista minor | reverse complement strand
GCAGCAAAAGCAGTTCTAAGAGGGAAGTTTATAGCTATACAAGCCTACCTCAAGAAACAAGAAAAATCTCAAATAAACAATCTAACCTTACACCTAAAGGAACTAGAGAAAGAAGAACAAACAAAACCCAAAGTTAGCAGAAGGAAAGAAATCATAAAGATCAGAGCAGAAATAAATGAAATAGAAACAAAGAAAACAAGAGCAAAGATCAACAAAACTAAAAGCTGGTTCTTTGAGAAGATAAACAAAATTGATAAACCATTAGCCAGACTCATCAAGAAAAGGAGGGAAAGGACTCAAATCAATAAAATTAGAAATGAAAATGGAGAAGTTACAACAGACACCACAGAAATACAAAGCATCCTGAGACTACTATAAGCACCTCTATGCCAATAAAATGGACAACCTAGAAGAAATGGACAAATTCTTAGAAAGGTACAACCTTCCAAGATTGAACCAGGAAGAAGTAGAAAATATGAACAGACCAATCACAAGTAATGAAATTGAAACTGTGATTAAAAATCTTCCAACAAACAAAAGTCCAGGACCAGATAGCTTCACAGGCGATTTCTATCAAACATTTAGAGAAGAGCTAACACCCATCCTTCTCAAACTCTTCCAAAAAACTGCAGAAAAAGGAACACTCCCAAACTCATTCTATGAGGCCACCATCACCCTGATACCACAACCAGACAAAGATGCTACAACAAAAGAAAATTACAGACCAATATCTCTGAAGAATGTAGATGCAAAAATCCTCAACAAAATACTAGCAAACTGAATCCAACAACGCATTAAAAGGATCATGCACCATGATCAAGTGGGATTTATCCCAGGGATGCAAGGATTCTTCAACATACGGAAACCAATCAATGTGATACACCATATTAACAAATTGAAGCATAAAAACCATACGATCATCTCAATAGATGCAGAGAAAGCTTTTGACAAAATTCAACACCCATTTATGATAAAAACTCTCCAGAAAGTGGGCATAGAGGGAACCTACCTCAACATAATAAAGGCCATATACAACAAACCCACAGCAAACTTCATTCTCAATGGTGAAAAACTGAAAGCATTTCCTCTAAGATCAGGAACAAGACAAGGATGTCCACTCTCACCACTATTATTCAACATAGCTTTGGAAGTCCTACCCTCGGCAATCAGAGAAGAAAAATAAATAAAAGGAATACAAATTGGAAAAGAAGATGTAAAACTGTCACTGTTTGCAGATGACACGCTACTATACACAGAGAATCCTGAAGATGCCACCAGAAAACTACTAGAGCTAATCAATGAATCTGGTAAAGTTGCAGGATACAAAATTAATGCACAGAAATCTCTTGCATTCCTGTACACTAATGGTGAAAAATCTGAAAGAGAAACTAAGGAAACACTCCCATTTACCCCTGCAACAAAAAGAATAAAATACGTAGGAATAAACCTACCTAGGGAGAGAAAAGACCTGTATGCAGAAAACTGTAAGACACTGAGGAAGAAATTAAAGATGATACCAATAGACAGAGAGATATACCATGGCCTTGGATTGGAAGAATCAATATTGTGAAAATGACTATACTACCCAAAGCAATCTACAGAATTACTACTATCCCTATCAAATTACCAATGGCTTTTTTGAACTAGAACAAAAGAGAACTAGAACAAAAAATCTTAAAATTTGTATGGAGACACAAAAGACCCCAAATAGCCAAAGCTGTCTTGAGGGAAAAAAATGGAGCTGGAGGAATCAGACACCCTGACTTCAGACTATACTGCAAAGCTACAGTAATCAAGACAATATGGTACTGGCACAAAAACAGAAATATAGATCAATGGAACAGGATAGAAAGCCCAGAGATAAACCCATGCACATGTGGTCAACTAATCTATGACAAAGGCAGCAAGGATATACAACGGAGAAAAGACAGGCTCTTCAATAAGTGGTGCCGGGAAAACTGGACAGCTACATGTAAAAGAATGAATTAGAACACTCCCTAACACCATACACAAAAATAAACTCAAAATGGATCAGAGACCTAAATGTAAGACCGGAGACTATAAAACTCTTAGAGGAAAACATAGGAAGAACACCCTTTGACATAAATCACAGCAAGATCTTTTTTGAGCCACCTCCTAGAGTGATGGAAATAAAAACAAAAACAAACAAATGGGACCTAATGAAACTTAAAAGCTTTTGCAAAGCAAAGTAAACTACAAACAAGATGAAAAGACAACCCTCAGAATGGGAGAAAATATTTGGGAATGAATCAACGGACAAAGGATTAATCTCCAAAATACATAAACAGCTCATGCAGCTCAATATTGAAAAAACAAACAACCCAATCCAAAAATGGGCCGAAGACCTAAATAGACATTTCTCCAAAGAGGGCATACAGATGGCCAAGAGGCACATGAAAAGCTGCTCAACATCACTAATTTTTAAAGAAATGCAAATCAAAACTACAATGAGGAATCACCTCACACCAGTTAGAATGGGCATCATCAGAAAATCTACAAACAACAAACGCTGGAGAGGGTGTGGAGAAAAGGGAACCCTCTTGCACTGTTGGTGGGAATGTAAATTGACACAGCCACTATGGAGAACAGTATGGAGGTTCCTTAAAAAACTAAAAATAGAACTACCATATGACCCAGCAATCCCACTGCTGGGCATATACCCAGAGAAAACCGTCATTCAAAAAGACACATGCACCCCACCATTCATTGCAGCACTGTTTACAACAGCCAGGTCATGGAAGCAACCTAAATGCCCATCAACAGACGAATGGATAAAGAAGATGTGGTACATATATATATATAATGGCATATTACTCAGCCATAAAAAGGAATGAAATTGGGTCATTTGTAGAGACATGGATGAATTTAGAGACTGTCATACAGAGTGAAGTAAGTCAGAAAAAGAAAAACAAATATCACATATTAACGCATATATGTGGAACCTAGAAAAATGGTGCAGATGAACCGTTCTGCAGAGCAGAAATAGAGACACAGATGTAGAGAACAAACATATGGACACCAAGTGGGGAAAGCAGCAGGGGGTTGGGGGTGGTGGTGTGATGAATTGGGAGATTGGGATTGCATGCATACACTGATGTGCATAAAATGGATGACTAATAAGAACCTGCTTTATAAAAAAATAAAATTCAAAAAAATATATATATAATATTTCTTGCAGTTACCTTTTTCCTCCCTCCATTATCACCACTATCCATACTCATCCATGCTAACAAGTGACATGTGCCCTTTTTACATGTTTCTATGTGTGCACATACATATCCATATGCACACACATATCTACAGTTTTATCTTAGAGATTGTTATCATTGTCTTATAAAGCAGGATACTATTATACACATCTTCTGCATATTACTTTTGCCGTTAACAATTTCTTATTGAAAATCTCTCCCAAAACCAAGTGTTACTTTAATTTTTCTTTTTTAACGGGCACATGATGTAACACTTTCATTTTAATCTCGTACTAATGGGCATTTATATTGTTTCCTGTTCTTGCCTACTATGAAAATGCTTTAGGGTGTACCTTTTGACATATTTGTACATTGTATCCATGTAGGAAAGACTCACATGACCAAATGATGCATTTATTAATGTTAGTAGGCATTTCCAAATTGCCTGCATGAAAACTCTATTAATTCATATTTTGCACCAGTAATATAAGGAAGCACAAGTTCCCCATAACCCTGCCAGCACTGAACCATAACTCATAATGTTTTGCCTATCCACTAGACGTAAAGTGACAGCTCTTAGTCACTTTAATATCCATTTTTCTGACAACCAAACATCTGAACACTTTTTTCACATGCTTTTGGGCCAGTAAGTCTTGACTTAACTCTTTGCCTCTCCTTAAATTCTCCATTTCGCAGCTAACAAATCACTGTACACACAGACCTGGCTCTGTCACTAGGTGATCTAAAAGCCTCCAAAGGCACCTGCATATTCAATATGCTTCTAAACAGGAGTGCAAAGTTGTGTGTGGGTTACTTAAAGCCATAAGAGAATGGGGACATCTTTCTGGAGCATCTGCTTAACTCCATGGTGAATAATTTAGAACACCAATTTGACAGTAAAGGAAATGTGATATAACATGCAGCCAAGTGCCAAATGTCCATACATGTTTGCTATTGACACAGAAGACTCTGAAGATATTTCCCAACTGGGTTAGACCACTGAGAACTCCAGGCACCTCAATACCCCATTCCTCACCCCCAGAACATTCTTATTCATTCTTTATCCTTAGGATGACTCTGTCAGAAAATTATGTGAAGCCCAGCTATGGGATAAAATCCAACATTCTTATCAAGGCCTCCTGGCACCTGCTGACATCTGCAACCTCATCTCAAGACACCTAGGTCTTCACACACTCAGCTTCAGGTCCCACAGACTCTCCTAGTGCTTTGACTTGGCTGTGCTCTCTTCCCATTTGGCATTTTCACATGCTGTTCCTCCAAAGTGGAACATCATTTCCTCACCAGTTCACCTGGACAGCCCCTGCCTATCCTGCAGATTTTGGCTTAGGAATAACTTCTGGAAAGTCTTCTTTAACAGGGTGGACTTGGAGCTCTTTTAAGCTTTCACAGGATCTTGGGCTACATCTACCACTTAGTGGATCTTGTAACAGATGGTCAATACTTCTCTACATATCTCTTACTTCTTGTTATTCACTGGTTTATTAACTCTGTCTTCATCGTCTTCATCATCACCATTAACCACCACCACCACCACCACCACCACCATCATCATCAGAGCTCTCTACGTCAGTCACTTTACAAGCATTAACTCACTTAACCATTTAAATTACTATTAAACCTCCTCCCGCTAAAGGTAAGGAAACTGAGGCATAAAGCATCGCTGTCATGGGAAAAGCTCATTTGGGAAGTAAGTGACGGAAAATGGAATTCCACCGCAGATGTGTACCAGTAACAGAGGCAGAACTTTGAATCACTCCTAACCACACTTAATCACCAAGGTGCTATTGGCTAATGGCCTCACCTCTATCAGGTCTTTGCTCAGACCTCACTTTCTCAGGGAAGCATAACCAGACCCACCATTAATTCTGCACCCCTGCTCTCCATTCCACTCTTTCTTTTTGAGCTTCCATGTATTAGCTTTCATTGTCCCACATAACCCATTCTTCTTCTTGTTCACTGTCTGTTTACCCTGCTAGAATATGAGCTCCACAAGGGCAGAGAACTAGTGTGTTTGCTGATGGATCTAACAAGAACACAAGAAATATCTGTTGAATGATGGAATAAATGAACTATGCCATCTGCCCTCTGGATCAGCTGTACTCCCAGAAGGAGGTAAGGGAATGTTTGTTGTTAGATGAAAGAGTTGTCTGACTGAGGAGGTAGGCTCCAGCCCTGGGCCCATAGGTTTTGTTGCTGCTGTTACTGCTGTTGTTTCCAGAATCCCTCAGATCAGGGTGGAGGGCCTCTGGGCCTCCATCCAAGGTCAGAGGAACCACGTCAGCCTGTCAGAATGTCCCGAGTCCTGTGCTCTGTTCTGGCTCTGCCCCAGGAGCTGTGTGCCCCCCCCTGTGGTCCTTCCATGCCTCATTCCCCCCACCTTTCATGGCCCCCTCCATTAGTCCAGACCTTCCCTTTCTTAAGCACATGGCCAGGACTGGGTGAGTTCCCTTTCATGCCTGGTGGTGCCTCCTCCACCTGGCCATGAGGTGGTAAATACCCCTCTGCCATTCTGCCACCTTACATATCCAATTAGGTGGGCTCTTGGTGGTGGGGGAAAGCTGGCTGTTTCCTTGACAGCTAATACCCAAACTGACTGAAACAATTAGTTTGTCTATTTTAAAACTGAATTCCAACGTTTCCATGGCAACCAAAGTTATTAAAAGATGTAAATTAAAGTGTTGTGCAGGAAACATGCACATGGAAGGCACTTATTTTGGGGAAAGAACTCGAAGAGCCTCGAGCCAGGGGCATCCCCCTACCTGGACGGACATCACAATCAGCTGGAGGGAAGCAGCGCCAATGGCTCCGCCTTACGCCCTTGGCTTCTGTTACTGCCTCTTATCGGAGACACCGTGGTCTCTTACACGCCCGAGAAAGATGAGGGGCTTTGCACTTTCTGAAACCCCTTGTGCCAAGAGGGAAACCTGAGAGAGCAGGTGGGAGGGCTGACATTAGTGTAGCACCTACTGCATACCTAATAATAGTGAGAGTTGACACGCATTGAGTACTGAGTCCCCGGCATTGTGCTGAGGGATTTGTAGACATTCTCTCCCTAGTAGCTCCTAGCAGATGGGATTGCATCTCAGTTCATTCCCATTTCGCAGATGGGGAAACAGGCCCAGAGAGATGAAAGGACTAAAGGAGTCCCACAACCAGTAAGAGATAAAACTGGGATTAGAGCCCACATCTGTCTGATCATATTATATTTTCTGAATTTGTGCCAGAGAAAATGCTGGGGAGATGGATTATTCCACTTAATCTTCTTAATAAACCTAAATGGCAGTATGGTGTAGGATTAACAGCTCAGGCTCCCGAGTCAGAGGGATGTGGGTGTGTATCAGTACCTCCACGTGTTAGTCCCGTGACCTCAGGCCCAGACAGCTAACTCTCACCACCCTAGTTTACTCGGCTGTAAGACGAGTGCTGTGTGGCAGTGAGGATGAAGTGATCTGGGGCAGGACAGGCACCTTACCCAGTGTCCGACAAATAATAAGCATTACAAACGAACGCTCGTTGTATTATTATTATTCTCCTTGTAGATGAGGAAAAGAGGCTTAGAGAGGTAAAGGAACTGGCTCAGGGACATACGGCTGGAATCTGGGGCCAATCTCGTCCCCAAGCTTATGTTCTCTCCCCCACCAATGAGCAAATGACAGAGTTCGCTCAAGATCTATAGTTCGCCATCTTTTCGTGGTGAACCCGGACACCCAGAATCTCTAGTCAACATGCCCTCATCTCATGTCCTGGGCTGCCTTGCTGCTTCTGAGCAAGTGGACAGGGAAAGCAGCAGCTGTACCTAGCATCATGATAACTACATCGGGGACCAGATACAGGCTCCTTGTTCTCTGCCTGGTACTGCTCTGGGCTGTGTCCTGGCTCTCTGCTCCCTGCCCACACAGAAATGGGTTCAGTTCTTTAAAGTGAACGTTAGCACTTTGACCCAGGCTGCTGCTTCTGTGTCTGGCCATCACTGGCTGATCTGTCAGGATTCAGTTTAAACATGAAACTCTCTGAGAGGCTTCCCTAACTCGATGGGCAAGATCCCTCTAGGTTCTGCTCCCCGTCACCGGTGCTGGCTCTCAGCGAGCTGTCACTGTGTGCCTGCCCTGCTATGAGGACATGCAGGGAACCTGTCTGCACCGTTTTCTCAGTGCCCAGAATGGTGTCTGCACAAAGTAGGTACTTAATAGAAATTTTTGGAATGAATGTATTGTGGCCTTTTTTTATTGAAGAGTGAGTATCAGCTTACTCTTCAGCTAAATCTTGACCAACCTAGAGCCTCAGTTAACACTCCCAGCAAAGAGACGTTCAGGGCCCAACGGGGAGATGAAAGGACGCTCCCCTTAGCCTGGAAGAGTCATGAAGTTAGAAGTCTCCGCCATGCCCAGTTTCTCGGCAAGGTTGTGTGTGGTGCAGTCATTCATTCATTTTGTTTTCTATTAATTCCTTGTTTAATTCAACAAATAGGTATTAAATATGTATTTACCAACAATGGGCTGAATGGTGGAGGCAGGAACACATGACATGGACCGTGGGGCTTATACTTTCAGGGAACAGCTATGATGGAATAAAACAAGCTTGGAGCAGATAAATGAGTCAAATGGATATAAAGGGTGAAGTCACATTTTTAAAAAGGCATCATATGTAAAATAATGGAAGGCAATTACTTTGGAGTGGAGATAGGGAAGGCACCTGGCAAAGGATGAGGAGAAGCTGACCAAGCGGAAGGCCAGTTAGCGGTCATTCCAGGCAGAGGCCCTGAGACAGGAAGAACGTGGTACCACAGAGGGTCTGAGAGGGTCACTGAAACTGGGAGATGAGCAGTGCAGAGTGGTCTGAGACGAGGTTGCTGTGGGGAGCAGGGGACCAGTCTTGTGAGACCTTGCAGGTCCAGTAGGAGAATGTGTTTATGTGCGTGCGTGCGTGCGTGCGTGTGTGTGCGTGCTGTTGTTCAGAACACCAGAAAGCTTAACCATCATTTTATTGGAGTTCATGTCACTACCCACGTGTCCCTCCAACTTTGCAAAAAAAACAGGGAAAAGGTGGAAATCCACCCAAGGCCACCAGTATTGTGGCCTACAGGGCATCTGAAGGGCATGGCTTAGGGTTGTTGCACTAACTGGGGCTGCTGTGGTGTGCGGGGCCAGGCGCCAGCATTGAAACTGTGCTGCCAGGTATGGGGACTCCCACAAAACCAAGACTCTCTGAACAGGACCACCTCTAAAGTCCTCTTAGGGCTCTAATTGTCCTTGATGCCAAGGCAAGTTTTTAGCAGTATCTGAAGACATTTTTGGTTGTCACAACCAGACGAAAGGGGGTGCTACTGGCATCTAGTGGGGGGAGGCCAGGGATGATGGTAAACACCCTACAGTGCACAGAATGCCCCACGACAGAATTATCTGGTCCCCAAAGTGAATAGTGCCAAGGTTGAGAAACCCTGGAATAAGGGACTGATTGGTTATACAAATGAATGAATGGATGGATGGTTTGAATAATGCATCTCTCCACTTAACCACCAAATGGTTTTTATTTGCACAAGGTGGCCAAATGTTAGTTGTTGTTAATTAAAACACCCCTGGGCACCTGATGATCTACAGAAAAACGGAGCTCCCCTCAATTCCAGGAGCATACGTGAACGGAACGTTAACTCCTGACTCTTTTTCAGAACTCCTCTCTTGACTGGTTATAATCAATATTTTGTAAGCCTTACTCTGCCAGGCACTGGGTTAAGCATGTTACGTGTATTACTTTGTTTAATTCTCAAAAAACATTCCTCCTCCCAGTTTTATAGATGAGGAAGGAGAGATGCAGAGAGATGCAGAATTACCTCATCAAGGTAACACAGCTAGTAAGTAGAAGAGGAGGGGCATGATCCCAGGCCTCTGGGTCCGAACTCTAGGTGTGGAAACACCAACCACGATTGCATCCGGTGGTGGTGCTGGGCAGAAGTGTGATGCGGTGATTCACAATAAATGTGAATTTCGTTTTCATCTTCATTCCTGGTACTGAGCTCCTAAAACTCTTGGAATTTCCTGTGTTGAGAGCAATCAAAGTGCCTTTTGTTATGTCAACTGCTATGTTAATTAGTGGCTTTTGGAAATCCCCTAGGTCACCTAAGGATGGGGGCTGGTTTCCGGTGGAACCGACCACGGGATCAGAGGCTTGGAACTTTTGGTCCTAACCCAGGCCTCCTGGGAGGAGAGAGGGGCCAGAGATTGAGTTCAATCACCAATAGCCAATGACCTAATCAATCACACCTACTTAAGGAAGCCTCCAGAAAAACTCAAAGGACAGGGTTTGGTGAGCTTCTAGGTTGGTGAACACATGAAATTTGGGGAGAGTGGTACCTGCAAAGGGCTCAGAAGCTCTGCATCCCCTTCCCACATACCTTGCCCTGTGTATCTCTTTCATCTGGCTGTTCTGAGTTATATCCTTTTATAATAAACTGGTAATCTAGTAAGTAAAATGTTTCTAAGTTCTGTGAGCCACTCCACCAAATTAATTGAACCCAAGGGAGGCTGTGTGGTCATTGGAACCTCTGACCTATAGCCGGTCAGACAGAAGCATGGGCGACAGCATGTACCTGGGACTGGCATCTGAATTGGGGCGGGGAGGGGCATCTTGTATGGCTGAACCTTTCACCTGCGGGACCAGATGCTGTCTCCAGGGAGTTAACATCAGAATTCAGTTGAATTGTAGGACACCCAGCTGGTGTCAGAGAATGGTTTGCACCTCCCAATTGTTGGAGCAGAATCATAGGGTCACCCTCTCTGCTGGGGGACTCCCAGCAGGCACTGCTCACACATGCAGGAGAGCACTTTCCTCAATGATTATTCAAGCCCCACCCCGAGCAAGTGACCTGAGAGCCAGCACCACCGGGGTTCAGAGCAGAAGCCCCAGGACCCAATCTGGGCACCTGGTACCAAGCAGATGTCTGTCAATGAGTGAATAAGGAAGAAAATCACTTCCTGCCTCCAAACTCCATGAGTAAGTGTAATTTATTTCTCTATTTTAGCTTCAAAGCAAATTTCTCTGAGAAACATTAGCACAGGGAAAATTCTGAAAGGGAGCATAGAGAGCTCAAATCAAGCCAGGATCTTTGGGGAACGTTAGCCACATCCCAATCACTCTGCCCATTATGTTGAGGAGGGAAAGGAGTGTCTGAAATAGCAAGACACCTCTATTTGTGCACCCCTGACTCCATTCCTTGAGCGCAGGTTGCAAAAGTTCACATTTTTAGCTAACACTCTGTGTGATGCTTTTCTTAACTTTGTAAGTTGCTATTTTACTAGCAGCTTCCTTTTGGGGCATCAGATGGCAGATTGGATGATTTAAGCGGGAAAAAAATGTGGTTGTATTTGAAGTTTTTTGTTTTTTTTTTTTTTAAATACCTCCAGGAGTCTAATGTGACATTCTGGGTAAGAACACAGCATCATGTGTATGCATATGACATCTCTCTTAATGATGTATGAAATCTCTTTATGGCGGCAAATCACCAATGGGGCAGAGAGGAGCCTGGCAGGAGACTCCATCAGCCTGGTAAACTGTGACTGCCAACCCCGGCTTTAGGAGAAGTGGGAAAGGTTAAGAGATCTGGGGGCTTCTCCATTTGGAAAATGTTCATCCACAAGGGATCCAAAGAACATCTGGCCTCAGTGCCCAGACTTTACAAAATAGAGCATCATTGACATGCAGGCTCTCAAGGCAATGGCTCACGAGTTTCCCCCACTGCTGGGCCCAAGTGGAAAATTAGCTCCCCCAACAGAACCTCCAGCTATTTATAGGAGATTCTAACAGGACTCTAGAAGCACCAGAGCCTGGTGAAATGGGAAAAAGAACTTCTCCCCAAGCCAGTGCCACACTTTGCCTTCCAGGCACCAAAGTCCTCTCACAGAGCCTCTTGTAAGCACCTTCTGGACCTCACCCATCACCTGTCAAGGTCTTTCATGATAAATGTTTGTTCCTCTGACCATTAGGACTCAAATTTACAGATCAGGCAACTGAGACACAAAGAGGGTAAGAAACTTGCCTCAGAGTTGGCTTTATCAGCTCAAAGATGGAACAAGAGACGGCAGCATGACCAATCCATGGGAACTTGCATGGGCTACACACTTGGGAAAGTCATACATCACTCTGCCCACCTTCCATTGGCCAGAACTCAGTCACATGGGGTCCCTTTAAACATAAAGGATGCTGGGAAATGTAGTCTAGCTGTGAACCCAAGAAGATAAAGGAACAGGTTTTGGTGAACTCAGTTGTCTCTACCACAGGTGCTAAGCAAAGCTCTGGGGAGCTCTCATGAGTCTGGGAAGCCAGATTCAAAAACATACTCTATCATCTTTCAATCATCCATCTTGTCCACCCCCAGAGTTACAATGAAAGCTTTCAAATCTATCACTGGACAGTGAGTAGTGGCAGAGGGGGTGGAGGTAAAAGTTACCAATTGGGAATCTCTGGAGTTGTCTGGGATGCTGCTCCAATGTAAAACTGAGGTACTATTTACTGACAACTTGCTATGCGCCAGGTGCTGTACCCCCATGCTATACTTGTCTTACCTCGTTTAATCCTCACCCTGATGGTATTATGTAGTGACAGTGACTGTCCCCATCTCACAGATGAGAAGGCGAAATGCTGAGAGGTCACACAGCAAGTCACAAGAGAACTGGAAATCACACCCAGGTTAACCCGATTTCAGAGCTCAAGTGCTTGCCCCACTGGCTTTTTTTTTTTTTTTTTTTTTTTGGCGTTACACGGGCCTCTCACTGTTGTGGCTTCTCCTGTTGCGGAGCACAGGCTCCGGACGTGCAGGCTCGGCGGCCATGGCTCACGGGCCCAGCCGCTCCACGGCATGTGGGATCTTCCCGGACCGGGGCACGAACCCGTGTCCCCTGCATCGGCAGGCGGACTCTCAACCACTGTGCCACCAGGGAAGCCCCCAACTGGCTTTTATATGTTTGTGCTTCTTTCTTCACATCAGTAAGATTCTGTGTTGAGAAATAGGGTTTCTACCTTCTAGTCATATTATTTAAACCACAGCATTAGCTCACTTGGAAAGGGAAACATTTTCATAAAATATTCAGTATGTGAAATATGAAAGAAAAATATATCCACAGGAAAGTCACTAATCAAAGTGATTCTCTCATCCAGTTGCCTTACATGACTGGTTTTCTAGTCAGAACAAGAAAGAAACAAAGGGTAGATGGCCAAAAATCCCATGCTTATCAGACAGAGCCGCCTGGCATGCTCTCAGCTTCAAACAAACACGCTTCTAATTCCAGAAGAAGAGAGATGCGTGTGGTTAAATTCCTCACTCGGAACAATACCTGGAGTCCTACGTGGGGACCCATGGGTGTTTCTCATCCACATCTGGGATTACATTTCTTGAGGCTATCAGTCTGTTTACCTACATGGTGAGATGGGAACACTAAGAGATGGGTCGTTATCAAGTAGCCTAGTTTTCTTCTTGGAGTATTTGCAGAAGAGAATCATCAGAGACCGAGTTGTATTTTTATTATTGTTTACTGGCTTGCTTTCTCTTTTGGGGTGTGGGGAGATTTTTTCCAACTGTGATATGTACCTAATTTTGTAAACATCTGAAATCAGAATGTGTTTTTAAATCAGTGTTGTGTTGCTTCTGTTCCCCATCCTCTCATCCTCTCTCCAAAACAGCACATTAAAGTGAGGCTGTGATTTATAACCCATAATATCTGAGAATAGGGGGAATAGAGCACATGGTACTGAATGGCTCAGGCCTGGAGCATCCACCTCTCTCGTCCACCCTAGGGGCCTAATCCTGTGACAGTAAACTGGCCACATGTGGAGGCTTTGAGCAGAAGATCCTAAGGGCACGGGCTGACTCACTGAAATTAAAAATACAAACCAAACTAAAGGGGGGAAGCCAACAACCATTTTCATTAAAAAAAAATAAGACTACATACATTTGAAATGTTCACTTGAATGTGTAGTAATAAACTTTTATACATTTTAATCTGTTTTCTATTTGACCATACTTCATTTGCAGACTCTTCATGGCTTTTAAAAATAGACCCAGAGTCCAAATCCCCACAGCATGAGATTTTTCACATTCTCTAATTTGCAGTAATATATTTGTGTCAAATTCGGTCTACGAGTCACCCTAGCGGATAACACTGGGCTTGGTGCTGCTGAGAAAGCACCTATAGTTTGAGCCCAGGCACAACACGGGGCTGTGGATCAGGCATGGGACTACAGTGGCCTCACCCTAATCCTGCCTCTGCTGTGGACAGACTTTCCCCTGACGCGTGAGCTCTCCGAACGTTGCTTAGCACTTGTGTTAGAGACAGCTCTGAGTTCACCCAAACCCATTCATTTTCCCCTTTGGGTTCACAATTAGACCACATTTCCCAGCCTCCCTTGCAGTTCAGTAGGTCCATGTGACCAAGTTCTGGCCAACGGGAGGTGGCAGAAGTGATGTATGACTTTTCCAAGCAAGGCCCTTAACAAGTTCCCTGGACAGTCACCTGTGCTCTCTCTTGTTCCATCTTTGAGCTGAACGAAGCTGACTCCGAGGTAACTTTCTTAACCTCTCTGTTCCTCAACTGCCTGATCTCTAAAATGGGGGCAAACATAGAATCCACCATTGGACTTGTTTTCAGGAACATTTAATGAAGTACAAACAAGACAGTAGAACTTAGCGGTTGACCTCATGGACTGTGAAATCAAAGTTCAAGGCTTTGCTTCATAGTTATGAGACTTGGAGCAAGTTTTTAAAACTCTCTTCATCTATTTCCCGTTCTTGAAAATGGGAATAACTAATACTCACTGGTAGTAATGTGGTGGACAGAACTAAAAATAAAGATATAAAATGCTTAGAACATAATAAGCCAGGCATCTAGGGAGTACTATGTAAGTCCTAGCTGCTACTATTACTACTGCTATGATAATAATCACTGTGCTTAGAAGGGTGTCTGGTGCATAGTACTATTCACAAATGTTAACTATCATCATTACATTCTGTAAAATATGTGCAACAATAGAATCTACCAGAATTAAGTGAAATAATGGGTATAAAGCCTTACCGTGGTACCTAGTATTGAAAAACCATAAGCCCTTAATAATCTCTTATTCGATGCCACATGTGCTCTGGTGGAAAAGAAGTCTCTGAGGGTCAGGACCAGGCACTGGTCATGGATGACGTGACAAAGGTTGTAGAGACACGTGGGTAAACGCACCAACACCAAACTTCACCTTTTCCATAGTATGATCTTGGCACCACCCAGTTCTGGACTTTGACCAACCAGAATCAGGAGGCAATCCAGAAGCAAGGATGGATAGGGCTCCTAACACAGGACCTTAGACCCATAAAGTGTCCCTAGGTAGGACTCAGTGGGTCCATGGACGTGGAGAGGAAAAAAGAACAACTTTATTTCCAGTAGCCTCTAACTGTAATCTAGCGTTCCCTTTAACTATAAATGTAAGCAGCAAATCACTGTAGAATTACCACTACCTGTGACTTTGTCACCAACAGAGACCACAGAATTTTTTAGTCACATTACAATTGTCACAGATATCTCAAAATATCATGACACTTGTCACTATTTCCAAATTACAGTAATAACTAGACTTGCTTGTTATTTAATGTATTAATAAAGCAAGCAACAGTTTTACTGGATTACATTTATTATTTTAGTAAATGCATTTCAATATACATGGTTTCCTGAGTGATCTTAAGTATTTCAAATTATGTATTTTAAGACTTTATTCTTTTTTTCCTTTTTTTTTTTTTTTTTTGCAGTACGCGGGCCTCTCACTGTTGTGGCCTCTCCTGTTGCAGGGCACAGGCTCCGGACGCGCAGGCTCAGCGGCCATGGCTCACGGGCCTAGCCGCTCCGCGGCGCGTGGGATCTTCCCGGACCGGGGCACGAACCCGTGTCCCCTGCATGGGCAGGTGGACTCTCAACCACTGCGCCACCAGGGAAGCCCAAGACTTTATTATTCTTCACAAAGGCCCATAGTTCTCCTCAGATGCCAAAGGGGCTCATGGAGCAGAAAATCTAACAGCTCCTTGGTCTAGGGTCTCAAGGACCCTCAGTCCTATACATTCAAAGAGGCTGGGTCGGGACTGCAGACACCCGCTGGTGATCACCCAGGTGTCTTCTGGCAGGGGTCCTCCTGGGCCCTCCACTACTGTGTCTATAATGAGGAGCTAATCACATTTTCCCCAGATCCTCTGGAGGAGGCCTGTATGGGTCAAAGGTGGTGCCGAATGTGAGGCTACTGGCTGAAAGGAATAGGTTCTGTACAAACTTGGGACACTAACCATATCACCCTTTGGAAGTTTAACAGATCCTTCTCCTGATTCCTCGTGGCTGTTCTGACTGTTGCTCCCAGGTCCCCCTCCTAGGTGTTGCAGAAGGAAGGTTGCCGAGAACTGTGGGAGGCAGAAACCATTGGAGGCACTGCTGTCATACTGCAGGCTGGACCCTGGCTAGACCCCTTGCTAATTCTGTGGCTTTGGACAAACAGTCTCACCCCTCTGACCCTCTGTTTCCTCTTCTTTATGATGGAGAGAATGACAGTGAAATAAGGAAAACTGTGCCGAGTGCAAAACAGAGTGCCTGGCATGTAACCACAGTGGAGGGCTTGGTGAAGCACAGTGGCTGGGATGACAGTAGAGATGATTATTGTCATCATTATCACATTGTGGCAGGTATTTAATTCTCATGGAATATCCATGTGTGCCTCACATTTCCCAGACCCCTTGCAGTGGGCGCGATGGGACAAGTTTTAGCTGGCAGACTATGGGTAAAGTGATGGGTGTCATTTCTGTGCTGAGACAATGAAAAATACAAGAGAGATTCCCCATTCTCTTTCCTCTCCTGCCACACGGATGGCGGAGGTGTGTGTTGACACAGTGGAGCCACAAGATAGAGCAGCCTGTATCTCTTGATCACTAGGAGAGAGCTACCCTGGAGAGTCACCCTATGCTCACTGGACTGGTCCCCATGAGCAAGAAATAAATAAGTTGCGAAAGCCATTGAGATTTCTGGTTAACCTGTTACTTCAGCGTAGCCTAACCTCTCCTGACTAATATATTAACTAAGAAAACCATGAAGAAGCAGATGACATCTACAACAGCTAATGATGACAATGGCTAGGTCTACATGAGACACACCTAGAATTCAGCACCTTCTGCTAGGACATGAGTAGACAATCCATTTGCAAGGTCTGGGCAGAATCTAGTCCAAAAACTGAATGTAGTCCAAGGAGAGATGCTCAGAGGTCACTCACTCTAGTGTCTATGTACCATCTGAAAACCCTGCTGACTCAGCATATCATTTACTCATTGCAACTCAGGAAGCCTCTTGAGATACCATGTTTGTAGACAGTGCCCACATTAGCTGAAACCACTAAGCTGCTATTTCTATACACCATTCTCTCTCCTTCCCTCCAAAGGTGCAAGGAGCTCTGAGCATTGCAAAGAGCTCTCAATATCCATGTGGCTGCCAGCGTGTAAGGAGGAGTGGGTGTAGGACTAGAATTCCCGTCTATGGCACTGCTGAGGACAGTACAGGGGCAAAGTATAAAGCGTAATTAACACATTTCAAATCAACATGTAAAACGGGTCAGCTGTTTGGGTATTAATATTTTTGCAAACTAATTACATTAGAATGACAAGGCCAGGAAGACACTAGAAGAGTTTACTAATTTTGTTCCACTCCTCTTGTTTAAATGGCTACATGGATTACCACTTTATTCAATTTTTATTTTTTAAATTTACCAGAAATGATCTAAACGCCACACTATTTCACAGCTATCATCATTTATTCATAGCTCAATAGAGGAAGCCAGAATAGTAATAACTTTTTTTTCTCCTCCTAATTGTCATTCTGGTGAGATAAGTGGAATGTCAGTCTCTAGTCAAGCTACATTAGTGCCGAGAATAAGGCACAGTCACAAAGTTTCTCCAAAATGTGCTAGCATCATTTGCCACGAGAGGTTTGTGCTGAGCAATCAGACTTTAACCCAAATGGGTTTTCAAGCCTGCTTCCCCCATCTTAGCTGGGCTGGTGGTTCAGAAGGCAAATTGCCTAGAATCGAACACTAACTCTGCCTGTTAGCCGTACAGCCGTGAATTGATCCCATCAACTCTTCTGAGCCTTAGTTTTCTCACGCATTAAATGAAGGTTATGTGGATACCCATCCACCCAAGTCTGTTGGAAAGAATAAATGAGGTAATCTATGTAAAATGCGCAGCATTGTGCCTGGTAGACAGTGGACATTCAATAAATGTTGGCTACTCTCACTGCCACCACCACCGCCATCATGAAGAGTCTCCTTTGCTGCTGTCCCTACCGTCAGGTGCTGATCCACATGTCTGACAGATTTCCCAATTCTCCTCTCCTCTTCCATCCCTCACCCATAAACACAGTCAACCCAAAGCAGTCTTTGCTGTTTGCCAAATTTGGTCCGGATTATTAAAATATGCCATGCAGCATGGTACCCAGGTATACAGCACCCGATGCCTCTTACTGACCTTAGAGTTAGGGCACGGGGATGTGGGAGAGGAAGATGCATCATCTGAAATTCTCCTCAGTCTTCCTGGAGACTTGTCACTCTCTCTAGGTGTTCACTGTCTCCCTTGAACCCATCTCTATTTTAGAACTTGGCTAAAAGCATCTGTTCACCCGTCTGTGTATTTTACTAGATCACAGGCTCCGTGAGAGCAGGAGATGGGTCTTACTCATTTTATGTGACCAGGGTCTAAAAAAGTAGCGGTTGAATAGTAGACGCTCTTTCAGCTTGTTGCATCAGTGTGTGCTCCTCCAAAGAGGTCCATTCTGCATATAGTCCGTGCACTTCCAGCACCTCTGAGCCCAGCCTGGATTCCAGCCACAATCCCTCTTCCTTCCTCTTCACTGGACCCAGTAGTTCCATGATTCTCTCAGGGGGGCCCACAGTTCCCTATTTGGAGCTTCTCCTTTTTATCTGATCCTTTATAAACCTTTGCCTTTGGCTTTGGTTTCCATAATCAACCAGTTGCACTCCCACCACTTAGGCTGATTCTGAACATCCCAACACTCCCCCCCTCAACTGTCACATCTTTAACCCTTCTCCCATCTCCTCCAAGGAAGCCCTACCACCCGTGGATCAGTCTGTTTCTCCTTTGCCATTGATAAAAACATGCTAAACCCTTGGAATTATGCAACATTACAGGCACTGACAGGCTGGAGTCTCTGCTGTTCAGTCTAATTTGGTGCATCGAGTCTGAGAGCTAGAGTAAAATGTGAGCCCGGAGCACATCTTTTGATCTTAAATAGTCAGAAGGTTGGAATGTATAATGCTATGGAAATAAATGGTGTCAAAACTGTAGGAAATAATTTATGGTGTGGAAAGGGGTTCTGTGATCACAGAGCACTCACAAAATCTTAAAACAGAGAGTCGACAAGGTTGGCTGAGCTGTGGCAGGGGAAGGCTGGCAGAAGAGAGGATGGAGAAGAGGAGAGACTAGGGTTTTCTTGTGATGGTTGGAAGGTCCAGCCTTTGCCTCTGAGGTGAGAGGTGACTTCTGGTTTCAGCTCATCACCTTAGCTGACTTTGGGGTCTGAGAGTCACGGATGAGATTCCTGATCCCCTCCTTATAACCTCCCTGACTCATTTAATTAACCACCTTGATCCTCAATTTGCTCATCTGTAAAATAGGAAAAAAAATAGTACTTACCTCATAGGGCTCTTATAAGGGTGAAATTAAATGAGATAAGGTATATGAAATGACTTGTAGAGTGCCTGGCATATAGTCAGATGTTAATTAAAAGCCAGTGGACTTTTTTTTTCCTTTGGTTACTCTTTTTCATTAATCCCATTGCAATGTACAAATGGTGAGATTCTTCTAACATCCTCAAAACCTCGCAGTAAGAGAAACCAATTTTTTTTTTTTTTCTGATATAGGCAGTAGAATTTTTTTTTTGACTGCTCACCTTCTCCAGGGACCCTTAATTAATTTCCATGGAGTAAGGTGCTTCCGGAAGACTCAAGAACAGATGCATCCATTTGGTTTAGAGGATATGAATTGGTCCTAGTTGGTACCTCTGCTCTTTCCTATTGTAGCACAGAATGAGCTTCCAACAACACTAATAAAAATAACTACAATGACTAGCATATGTGAAGGGCTATTTACGTACCAGGTAATATGTTAATTACTTCCCATACCTTCTATCATGCCTTTTCACCTTCACTAAAAAGCTGTAAGTTTCATTCTTTAATTATCTTCATTCTATGGAGGAGACGGACCAGACAAGCAAAGGTAAGAAATTTGTCTGACTTTCACCTCTAGCAGGGACTGGAGATGGGAAATGCTGGAGCTGGGGTTTGACCCTAGGCATCAGACTCCACAACCTGTACCAACGACAGTTGTGTTCATGGTGGAACATGCTCCAGCGATGCAGTCAGACACTGATTCAAACACTGGTCCTGCTATTTAATTCTTAAGTAAGTTTGGTTAACCTACATCACCTCTTAGAGTCTCGGTCACCTCCTGTGTGAAATAAGGATGGTGACACTCATTTTAAAGATTGTTGTGACGCTAACATAGTGCTTGGCACGCAGTACACACGTGGTGAATGACACCATGTGTTCACGGCTGCTGCTGTCAGGCTCAGCTCCCTCCCCTGGTGCTGCTGGATGTCAGTTTGCTGGACAGATCTCACTGGTCAGTCAGCCTCTCACCAGTGCCTCCCATCAGCATTCCCTCTTCTTGCTTATTTTTCCTCTTTAACACCCAGTTCTACCTCTGCCCCCCTTATTCTTAGCACATGCAGTTCCCTCTGCTATTCACAGGGTATATGAAGGCTGCCAGGCATAACCTCTTTCAGTCTTTCCTCCTTCAAATTCATCCACACTTACTCTCCATCCTTTCTTTCTCAGTGCCACATGAAAAATGTCCTTTCTCAGTCCAATTAATGCCATAGCTCTCTGGCACGGTGCTGAGCCCTGGTGACACGACGGTGAGCAAGGAAAGTGTACCCTCAGGGATACCGCTCACCTTTCAGCAGGTAAACCCCATCTGTGCTCTGATTCACATCCTCGTATCTTCTGAGGCCCATTCTGCAAGCCTGTGACGTACCCAAGCCCCTGCCACCTTCAAAATTCCTTCAAGCCAGGGAGCATCATTGCCTTGGCTCAAGCACTTGCCCCTTGAAAGGCTGGTCTATATTGTACTTATGTGTTTTCTCTTTCCATGTCCTCCCTAAGCCATCCACATCTAACTTCTGCTCCTGCCACCTATGTGGGGAAGGCTCTTGTTGAGGACATTAATGGTTGTATACCTGCCAAACCCAGTGCCATCAACCCAGTGCTCACTCTCCTCGACCCCAGTGAATCATTCAGTGCCCTGCTCCTTTCTTGTAACCCTCTCCCCCTTCTGTTTCCAGGAGGATCTTGGTCTTGGTTTCTCCGCGTTCGCTCCAATCACTTCCACTCTCTTGCACAGCTCCCACACCCCTTTCACGCCTATACCCTGAACGTGCAAGCTCTTTCCCATCTGTGCCTTTTCTCGTGTTCTCTACTTTTCTTGACTTCAAGGCTCCAGCCTGCATTTTACTGGAGGTAATATCCTCTGGGAAGCCTCCGTACATACCCCATTCCCATCTAGGCTTACTTATGTCTGAACCCAGACCCCAGACTTAAGGAATATGGAGCAGGGTTGATGGAGTGGGCTTTGCTCTCATGAGAATGCTGGCCACCACGAAACAAATGACCTTATATCATTTATGATATATGCCCCCCACAGCGTATTGGATCATATGTTCTTTGAGGGTAAGATTATATGTCCAAGTCATATACGTATCCCAGTGCCTAGTGCTTTGCCTAGTATAGAATAGCTATCACTTAAATGCCCATCAAATTTTAAAAAGGCCAACCACATCTCCAACTGAGAATTCTGGGGCCTTGAATTAAGACCTGGTTACTTTTTGCAGGTTCTTTAAACATTCTTTTGAGCTGGCTTCAGGGACAGGGAAGACTATCAAAGTGTGATTGGACAAATTAGAAAGGGGCAAGCATGCTCTTTGGAAAATATTGCTGATCTTCAGGTGGATCTTGCCCTTGATGGAGAAAAGAGGGCCATGGACTCCAACACGAATTAAGCCATGTAAGTAAACGTCTGCCTGCTTAGATTCTGGGTCAGCCATGATGCAAAATCATCACAGCAAGTTTTCAAAGCCACAGGTCTCAAAATAAACTTCTAGTTATTTGTTCATTGTCTTACTTTTACACAAGAAATAAAGTATGGGGATTGTGTGAGGAAGCGAAATAACAATTGTGGATCATCTGCTCTGTGCCAGGTACTGTCTTAGGCACTACACACAGATTATCAAATTTCAAACTTCAAATCAATCCTTTGGGGTGGTGTGCATTATTGCCATTTTACCGATAACAGACCTGTTTAGCATTTAAGCGACTTGCCCGCAGGCACATAACTTATAAATTGTGGACCCGTGATTCGTATCTCATCTCTAAGACTCCAAAGCTCATGCTTTTTCCACTGAAGTGCTCTTTGTGCAATAACTCAACTGTCCCTTGTAAAATGTTCTGGCTTCTGAAGTGACTTGAAATGGCCAGGACTGGTCTTTTGTTCATGGCAAAAGAAATTCAGTCCCTTCTCAAAAGTGTTGGTTTCTCTCCAAATGGGCCAGAGTATTCTAAAAGGCTCTGTAGCCCTTGGATCGGATTTTCTGAGACTCAGGTTTGAGACAGGAAAAATATATGATTCCTTGGCCTCGGATAAAAATCTCTGGATGGAAACAGAGATTGGTGGAAGCAAGATTCCACGTATGTCTCCCGAAGGCCACTGGGTTTAGCCACCAGCACTGTTTCCCACCGCAATTATTTGGGACAGCAAAACTGTAATATTAATCAATCTCAGTTCGATTGCTTTGCCACGAAATAGGAGCAGGCCAATTTATCAAAATTGAGGCCCTCCACTGGGTTTATATTGCCATTAAACTATCAACAGGAAATCATTTAAGGTGAGGCAAGGAACCAACTGGTAACTGAAAAGAAATGATTTTCTTTTTAAGCATCCTCTCCTGCAGGCTCCTTTGTTTGGCTGTCAGCATAGCCACTGTGGGGCTGGGTCTCAGGTCTCAGTGTTACCCTGCAGCTGGAGGTGAAGAGAACTCAGACGTAGGCATTTGCAATCCAATGGCTGCGCCCAGGTTACTTGGTTCTCTCTCAGCAGGGCAAGCTGCGTGACGGTAAACAGGGGGGAGATGTGTATGCATTTGTGCGATAAAACAGGCTTAATGATTCTGAAGGGGAAAGAGTCCAGGAGACATACAGTAGCAACTCAGGAACAAAATGGAACCACGCAGGGCCAATTAATGTGCAAATATGTGTGTGCTGAACTTGCATTCCATTCATCATGTGGACATGGAAATTGGGCCATTTATCTGTCATATTATGTATGTGACATCTTAGTTTGGTTCTTACAGGCTGCTCGGGGACAAAGGGCCATGTGCTTTGTGGCTAGCAGAGGGAATTTAAGATAAATTCTTCAGCTGTCATAAACATTGCTGGGCAGAATTTGGTCAGAAGATAAAGTTCTTTCCTCTGCAGGGTTTTAACATTTCTCAATAGTCCATGTGCCATCTTATTAAAACTGTGTGTGGTACGGGGAGGGGTGGCATATGCCATGAAAAATTATTGGCACAAACAGCTTACTGTCATGTTTTCAAAGTCCAGATTTAGCAAACGTTATTCACATATTCACTGTCAATCTGCAGAGAGAAAGGGAACTGGCAAAGCCATTCATTCTCACTGATTCTGTTGGGTTTTAATTCTTCTTGTCTCCCTTTAACCAATGTCTCCTCGACAGGTGGGGTTTGTTCTGCTTAAATTACAACTGTTTGTCTGTACTTAGGGGGAAAAAAAAGAAAGTCATTCGAGGGCTTCCCTGGTGGCGCAGTGGTTGGGAGTCCGCCTGCCGAGGCAGGAGACGCGGGTTCGTGCCCCGGTCCGGGAAGATCCCACATGCCGCGGAGCGGCTGGGCCCGTGAGCCATGGCCGCTGAGCCTGCGCGTCTGGAG
>RJWK010033108.1:0-23310 GCA_004363435.1 Platanista minor | reverse complement strand
GAACCTCCATACTGTTCTCCATAGTGGCTATAGCAATTTACATTCCCACCAACAGTGCAAGAGGGTTCCCTTTCCTCCACACCTTCTCCAGCATTTGTTGTTTGTAGATTTTCTGATGATGCCCATTCTGACTGGTGTGGGGTGATACCTCATTGTAGTTTTGATTTGCATTTCTCTAATAATTAGTGATGTTGAGCAGCTTTTCATGTGCCTCTTGGCCATCTGTATGTCTTCCTTGGAGAAATGTCTGTTTAGATCTTCTGCCCATTTTTGGATTCAGTTGTTTGATTTTTTAATATTGAGCTGCATGAGCTGTTTATATATTTTGGAGATTAATCCTTTGTCTGTTGATTTGTTTGCAAATATTTCCTCCCATTCTGAGGGTTGTCTTTTTGTCTTATTTATAGTTTCCTTTGCTGTGCAAAAGCTTTTAAGTTTCATTAGGTCCCGTTTATTTTTATTTTTATTTTTTTTTGCGGTACGTGGACCTCTCACTGTTGTGGCCGCTCCCGTTGTGGAGCACAGGCTCCAGACGTGCAGGCTCAGTGGCCATGGCTCACGGGCCTAGCCGCTCCGCGGCATGTGGGATCTTCCCGGACCGGGGCACGAACCCGTATCCCCTGCATCGGCAGGTGGTCTCTCAACCACTGTGCCACCAGGGAAGCCCCCATTTGTTTATTTTTGTTTTTATTTCCATTACTCTAGGATGTGGGTCAAAAAAGATCTTGCTGTGATTTATGTCAAAGAGTGTTCTTCCTATGTTTTCCTCTAAGAGTTTTATGGAGTCCGGTCTTACATTTAGGTCTTTAATCCATTTTGAGTTTATTTTTGTGTATGGTGTTAGGGAGTGTTCTCATTTCATTCTTTTACATGTAGCTGTCCAGTTTTTCCAGCACCACTTACTGAAGAGACTGTCTTTCCTCCATTGTGTATCCTTGCCTCCTTTGTCATAGATTAGTGGAACCTAGGGGCGTGGGTTTATATCTGGGCTTTCTATCCTGTTTCACTGATCGGTATTTCTGTTTTTATGCCAGTACCATATTGTCTTGATTACTGTAGCTTTGTAATATAGTCTGAAGTCAGGGAGTCTGATTCCTCCAGCTCCGTATTTTTCCTTCAAAACTGCTTTGGCTCTTCGGGATATTTTGTGTCTCCATACAAATTTTAAGATTTTTTTGTTCCAGTTCTGTAAAAACTGCCATTGGTAATTTCATAGGGGTTGCACTGAATCTGTAGATTGCTTTGGATCGTATAGTCATTTTCACAATATTGATCCTTCCAATCCAAGAGCATGGTATATCTCTCCATCTATTTGTGTCATCTTTGATTTCTTTCATCAGTGTCTTGTAGTTTGCTGAGTACAGGTCTTTTACCTCCTTAGGTAGGTTTATTCCTAGGTATTTTATTCTTTTTGTTGCAATGGTGAATGGGATTGTTTCCTTAATTTCTCTTCCTGATCTTTCGTTGTTAGTGTATAGGAATGCAGGAGATTTCTGTGCATTAATTTTGTATCCTGCAACTTTACCAAATTCATTGATCAGCTCTAGTAGTTATCTGGTGGCATCTTTAGGATGTTTATGTATATTATCATGTCATCTGCAAACAGTGAGTTTTACTTCTTTTCCAATTTGTATTGCTTTTATTTCTTTTTCTTCTCAGATTGCCGTGGCTAGGACTTCCAAAACTATTCCAAATCTATGTTGGATAATAGTGGCAAGAGTGGACATCGTTGGCTTGTTCCTGATCTTAGAGGAAACGCTTTCAGTTTTTCACCATTGAGAATGATGTTTGCTGTGGGTTTGTTGTACATGGCCTTTATTATGTTGAGGTAGGTTCCCTCTATGCCCACTTTCTGGAGAGTTTTTATCATAAATGGGTGTTGAATTTTGTCAAAAGCTTTTTCTGCATCTATTGAGACGATCATATGTTTTTTATTCCTCAACTTGTTAACATGGTGTGTCACATTGATTGATTTGTGTATATCGAAGAATCCTTGCATCCCTGGGATAAATCCCACTTGATCATGGTGTATGATCCTTTTAATGTGTTGTTGGATTCTGTTTGCTCGTATTTTTGCATCTATATTCATCAGTGATATTGGTCTGTAATTTTCTTCTTTTATAGTATCTTTGTCTGGTTTTGGTATCAGGGTGATATGGTGGCCTTGTAGAATGAGTTTGGGAGTTTTTCTTCCTCTGCAATTTTTTGAAAGAGTTTGAGAAGGATAGGTGTTAGCTCTTCTCTAAATGTTTGTTAGAATTCACCTGTGAAGCCATCTGGTCCTGGACTTTTGTTTGTTGGAAGATTTTCAGTTTCATTCCTTGTGATTGGTCTGTTCATGTTTTCTATTTCTTTCTGGTTCAGTCTTGGAAGATTATACCTTTCTAAGAATTTGTCCATTTCTTCCAGGTTGTCCATTGTATTGGCATACAGGTGCTTGTAGTAGTCTCTTACGATGCTTTGTATTTCTGCGGTGTCCATTGTAACTCCTCCTTTTTCATTTCCAATTTCATTGATTTGAGTCCTCTCCTTCTTTTCTTGATGAGTCTGGCTAAAAGTTTATCAATTTTGTTTATCTTCTCAAAGAACCAGCTTTTAGTTTTATTGATCTTTGCTATTGTTTTCTTTGTTTCTATTTCATTTATTTCTGCTCTGATTTTTATGATTTCTTTCCTGCTCCTAACTTTGGGTTTTGTTTGTTCTTCTTTCTCTAGTTCCTTTAGGTGTAAGGTTAGATTGTTTAGTTGATGTTTTTCTCGTTTCTTGAGGTAGGAGTGTATTGCTATAAAAGGCCCTCTTAGAACTGCTTTTGCTGCATCCCGTAGGTTTTGGATTGTCGAGTTTTTGTTGTTCTTTAGGTATTTTTTGATTTCCTCTTTGATTTCTTCAGTGATGCCTTGGTTATTTAGTAACCTATTGTTTAACCTCCATGTGTTTGTGCTTTTTACACTTTTTCCCTGTAATTTATTTCTAATCTCATAGCATTGTGGTTGGAAAAGATGCTTGGTATGATTGCAATTTTCTTGAATTTACCAAGGCTTGATTTGTGACCCAAAATGTGATCTGTCCTGGAGAATGTTCCATGTTCACTTGAGAAGAAAGTGTAATTTGCTGTTTTCGGATGGAATGTCCTATAAATACCAATTAAATCTATCTGGTCTATTGTGTCTATTGTGTTCCCTTATTTATTTCCTGTCTGGATGAGCTGTCCGTTGCTGTTAAGTGAGGTGTTAAAGTCCCCCACTATTATTGTGTTACTATCGATTTCCTCTTTTATAGCTGTTAGCATTTTCCTGATTTTTGAGGTGCTCCTATTTTGGGTGCCTATATATTTATAACTGTTACATCTTCTTCTCGGATTGATTCCTTGATCATTATGTTGTGTCCTTCCTTGTCTCTTGTAACATTACTTTAAAGTCTATTTTATCTGATATGAGTATTGCTACTCCAGCTTTCTTTTGATTTCCATTTGCATGGAATATCTTTTTCCATCCCCTCACTTTCCGTCTGTATGTGTCCCTAGGTCTGAGTTGGGTCTCTTGTAGACAGCCAATATATGGGTCTTGTTTTTGTATCCATTCAGCGAGTCTGTGTCCTTTGGTTGGAGCAGTTAATCCATTCACATTTAAGGTAATTATCAATATGTATGTTCCTATTACCATTTTCTTAATTGTTATGGGTTTGTTTTTGTAGGTCCTTTTCTTCTCTTGTGTTTCCCACTTAGAGAAGTTCCTTTGGCATTTGTTGTGGAGCTGGTTTGGTGGTGTTGAATTCTCTTAGCTTTTGCTTGTCTTTAAACTTTTGATTTCTCTGTTGAATCTTAGTGAGATCCTTGCTGGGTAGAGTAATCTTGGTTGTCGGTTCTTCCCTTTCATCACTTTAAATGTATCGTGCCACTCCCTTCTGGCTTGTAGAGTTTCTTCTGAGAAATCAGCTGGTAACCTTTTGGGAGTTCCCTTGTATGTTAGTTGTCATTTTTCCCTTGTTGCTCTCAGTAATTTTTCTTTGTCTTTAATTTTTGTCAATTTGATTGCTACATGTCTCAGCGTTTTTCTCCTTGGGTTTATCCTGCCTGGGACTGTCGGTGCTTCCTGGACTTCGGTGGCTATTTCCTTTCCCATGTTAGGGAAGTTTTTGACTATAATCTCTTCAAATATTTCCTTGGGTCCTTTCTGTCTCTTTTCTCCTTCTGGGACCCCTATAATGTGAATGTTGGTGTATTTAATGTTGTTCCAGAGGTCTCTTAGGCTCTCTTCATTTCTTTTCATTCTTTTTTCTTTATGCTGTTCTGTGTCAGTGAATTCCACCATTGTCTCCCAGGTCACTTATCTGTTCTTCTGCCTCAGTTATTCTGCTATTGATTCCTTCTAGTGTATTTTTCATTTCAATTATTGTATTGTTCATCTCTGTTTGTTTGTTCTTTAATTCCTCTAGGTTTTTGTTCTTTAATTCTTCTAGGTCTTTGTTAAACATTTCTTGCACCTTCTTTTTTTTTTTTGCGGTACGCGGGCCTCAGTTCACTGTTGTGGCCTCTCCCGTTGCAGAGCACAGGCTCTGGACGCGCAAGCTCAGTGGCCATGGCTCATGGGCCTAGCCGCTCCGCGGCATGTGGGATCTTCCCGGACCAGGGCACGAACTCGTGTCCCCTGCATCGGCAGGCGGACTCTCAACCACTGCGCCACCAGGGAAGCCCTCTTGCATCTTCTTTTTTTTTTTTTTTTTTTTTCTCTTGCATCTTCTTGATCTTTGCCTCCATTCTTTTTCCAAGGCCCTGGATCATCTTCACTATCATTATTCTGAATTCTTTTTCTGGAAGGTTGCCTATCTCCATTTCATTTCGTTGTTTTTCTGGGTTTTTATCTTGTTCCTTCTTCTGGTACATATTCCTCTGCCTTTTCATTTCGTCTATCTTTCTGTGAGTGTGGTTTTCCTTCCACAGGCTGCAGGACTGTAGTTCTTGTTTCGCTGTCTGCCCTCTGGTGGATGAGGCTATCTAAGAGGCTTGTGCAGGCTTCCTGATGGAAGGCACTGGTGGTGGGTGGAGCTGGCTTTTGCTCTGGTGGGCTGAGCTCAGTAAAACTTTAATCCACTTGTCTGCTGATGGGTGGGGCTGGTTCCCTCCCTGTTGGTAATTTAGCCTGAGGCAACCCAGCCCTGGAGGCTACAGGCTCTTTGATGGGGCTAAGGGTGGACTCCAGGAGGGGTCTTGCCAAGGAATACTTACCAGAACTTTTGCTGCCAGCGTCCTTGTCCCCGTGGTGAGCTACAGCCACCCTCTGGTTCTGCAGGATACCCTCCAACACTAGCTGTAGGTCTGGTTCAGTCTTCTGTGGCATCAGTGCTCCTTCCCCCTGGATCCTGATGCACACACTACTTTGTGGGTGCTCTCCAAGAGTGGAGTCTCTGTTTCCCCCAGTTCTGTCAAAGTCCTGCAATCAAATCCTGCTAGCCTTCCAAGTCTAATTATCCGGGAATTCCCCCTCCTGTTGGTGGATCCCCAGCTTGGGAAGCCTGACGTGGGGCTCAGAACCTTCACTCCGGTGGGTGGACTTCTGTGGTATAATTGTCCTCGAGTGTGTGAGTCACCCACCCCGCAGTTATGGGGTTGATTTTATTGTGATTGAACCCTTCCTACTGTATCATTGTGGTTTCTTCTTTGTCTTTGGTTGTGGGGTATCTCTTTTGGTGATATCCAGTGTCTTTCTGTCGATGATTGTTCCTTCTCTGTCTTCTTCGATCTCGGCTTTTTTTGTTTTTTTTCTTTTTTGCTGATCTATTTTCTGTTTTACTAATCTCTGCTTCTGCTCTACCACATCAGCTTTTGAATCCTTCCATTGAATTATATATTTATTGCCGCCTTTTCTCTCCCTCTAATTCTAGGAGAATTTGGTTCATTTTTCATACGTTTCAGTTCTCCAGTGCAATTCTTCATCTTACTGTCTATTTTCTTGGACATACTAATCATAGTTATTATAAAGCAGGAATCTGACAACTCAAAGTCTGGATCAGCAAAATCCCCCCCTTTTATTTTTCCTCTTCCCTTTCCTTATGGCTGTTTGCTCTTATTTGCTGGTATTCTTGGTGATTTGAGATTAAGTGCTGGGTATTTTACATTAAAAAGTGTAGAGGCTGTAGATTAATTCTCCCAAAGTAGATTTGATTGTCTAATTATAAGAAAAAATTGATCTAGGAAGATCACCTTTATGCAGTTAGGTATTGATACTACCTGAGACTTTGTTTTAGTTTTGTGAAGACCATTTCCTGTTGCCCTTACATGTAGGGCATAACCCTGCAGGGCCTGCAACTGCACACTTAGAATGCTTTCAGGGTCCCTCCTCCCTTGGCCACCCCTGAGCTCTTCTTTTTTTTTTTTTTTTTTTTTTGCATTACGCGGGCCTCTCACTGTTGTGGCCTCTCCCGTTGCAGAGCACCGGCTCCGGACACGCAGGCTCAGCGGCCATGGCTCACGGGCCCAGCCGCTCTGCACGGCATGTGGGATCTTCCCGGACCGGGGCACAAACCCGTATCGCCTGCATCGGCAGGCGGACTCTCAACCACTGCGCCACCAGGGAAGCCCCAACCCCTGAGCTCTTTATCCTGCTTTCCGAAGTCCTAAATGATCTGGCTCAGCCTACCCGGCTCACTGTTTCTTATACCATTCTCCCTCTCTGCTCCTTGAGTTCTTGCATTACCATTTTGTTGTTGTTGCTTAAACAGACAGGCTCATTTCTGCCTTAGATTTGTGGTAAAAGCCCTCTGTTTTGCCCCCGTGCTTTCCATCAGAGGGTGCCTGGTTCCCACTCATTCAGGTCACAGTTTAAATGTCCCATCTGCAGAGCACTCCACCCCTTTGCATTTTCTCACTTGTCACCTTTCTGGTTCCTTCAAGACATTTCAAATCACGTGGGTTTTTTTCTTGTTTGTTATTTTTGTAATTCTCTCTATCTTCCCTGAAGTGGAATGTAAACTCCACAAAAACAGAGACCTTGTCTCTGTTGTCTGCTGCTTTATTCCCAGCATCTAGAACTGTCCTGTCCAATACAGTAGCTATTAGCCCCAAATGGCTATTGAGCTCTTGAAATGTGGCTAGTCCAAACTGAGGTGTAAATATAAAATACACAACAGGTTTTGGAGACTTAATATACATAAAATAATGTAAAATATCATATTAATATTTTTAGGTTATGTTGAAATTATAAAATTTTATATATATTAGGCAAACTAAAATATATTGTTGAAATTAATTTCACCTACTTCTTTTCTTTTTTTTAACTATTTTGAATGAGGCCGTTAAAAATTTTTAAATATGTATGTGGCTGACATTTGTAGCTGGCATTTGTTTCTGTGTAGTTTTTTTGTAATTTTTCTATATTAGCTTATTAACCCTGGTTTTTTCCAAGGCAAACTTCTCTTGAAATTATCTCTTTTCTAATTGTTATAAACCTTCCATGTGTCATATAACCTAAAAACAAAGCTGTTTGGACCTTTGTATTTTAACAAGAACAACTAAACACTGAGTGATGATGAAACTCTAGTAAGAGTAAAGTGTTTGAAACTTTGTGATGTTGATTTTAGATGGCCAGAGGTCTCATGATCTTTTATTTTACTGAATCTTTGGCTTTGTTTTCTAGACAATGTATTAGTAGGCCAGGACCCTTAAAATATTTCTTGTCTGAGAGGTGTTAAAGTCTAAGAAGACTTTAACTTTGTAAAAAACAATTATAATAATAAACGATAATGGGTGGGAGAGCTCACATAAGATACAATAGAACAATTCTCTTATTCCTCATGAGACCATTCCCTTGAAACTATGAACCTGCTTTTGAATTTTCTTTAGCTGAAAATTTGTTGATTGGGGTGTGATAAACTGTTGTGAAATCACTTATTAAACCAAGCAACTTTCAATTCTGGAAACATGATTTCATTGATTAGACATGTACAGAAACAGTTAACACTGGCAAACATCAAACATCCACATGAATGGACAGGTATGTGCATGAAAATTAAGGAGTATTTTAGAAAGCAGCTTAAACACTTAACAGTTTAGGGAAAGGCAGTGGAACGTATGAGCTGTGACTTTATTTTTTTAAGATTTTTCAGGTAATGGAAAATAATGGCAAATCGCACCCATCAAGTTCCAGTAACTCAAAACATTTATTCTCATTCTACAAGGGACTAAAACAAGATCTTTTATTCTTGGAATGACATTTAGCTGCTCTGGTCTTGTAAGAACCGCTAATCTTTTCCTTATTATTTTCCTTCTAATGAGAAGGTGGTATCTGGGTTTAGACTAATTTGGTTTTGAGTGGCTATTTGGACATATGCTGCATGGCAGTAATATGACTTTTTCTACCTGGGGAAAGGATGAAGTTAGAAAGAATCTTAGTCAGAAATCATAAAATTCATTTACTGGTTCATAGATAATTATCACAAGGGCTGCTAAATACTTATAAGTATTGTCCAAAGTGTTTATTTATGGGAAATTTATGTAAGTAAAGATGGGGCTTGGGGATTGAGTAAGAAAATATTTTCTCAGTATTTTAAGGTCCTAGTTTGTCCCACAAAATGAAATTAGGAAGATTATAAAAATAACATCTATTAAAAAACATTGTAGAATTTTAATCTTTAGAAGGGGACTCAGATTTTAAGGCGAGAGTTGGACCGGTTCTCATTTCAATTGGGAAAATACAACCCAATTAGAAAAAGTCTCAAAGCAAGGTGTGAAATAATTGGAATTTTGAAATAACAAATCAAGTCAGGGAGGCTGTGCAAAGAGTTAGTCTTTAGCAAGACCACAAATTATCAGGGTATCAAAATATCTGCTCAAGGCCCCAAAACTCTATTTAAGATGAAAATAACTTGAAGGCAAAGCCTGTAGAGCAAGAAAAAAGTTTGACTGCTTTTAATTCATGGGTTAGAAGGCTGGCTGACCAAACATTTACCAGCCAACAGCTCTACTTTTCTAATGAGAAGCAAAGGCTTCTCTTTGTGAGATTACCTCTATTAGCTGTATACAATCAAACATGGCCAGGCATTGCTACTTTTATGTTCAGTAGATAGATTTTAGTGTTTCTAAGTGAAGACATGGGACCTTAAGACCAACCTCTTAGTTTTAAGGTTCTGGGAATTTTTAGAATTCACAGAGATTATTGAAAGAAACTTTTTTGTTACTGCTTTGAATTTATCATGAACGACTGCTCTCATTTCTTTAGTGTATGGTGTCTTACCATACATGTAGGGGACCTTCTGCATGTCTATCTGCTTTGAAATTATTAAGCCCTTGTTTATAGATTGTCCTCCATAACATTTCTGAAGGGTCGGCACAGAGGGAAGACTTTAATGAAAGACTTTTCCTCTCAACAGCCTAGCACACTCTATCTGTGGAAATGTGTTTGGCGGCAATTAACAGCATACCCTACCAAGAGCGGCTTTGTTCTTCTCATATAGCAAGGAGATGGGGCTCATCCATTGGTTCAATGAAAATTGCCAAACTCCTACGTGATATCTCTCTGCTCTACTATATTAAACATCCTTCATTTTGCCTCTTGGTCGTAACATGGCTCTGAGATACAGCTGAAGAGAAAGAGGGCAAGTTGGTCAACCCCGTTTATTAGTTCATCACAGGCTTTCTCATAAGTGCCCTTCCACTAGTGCCCTTAGGTGTCATTGACTACACTGGGCCACATGGCCACCCCAGCTAAAAGGGAGGTAGTAAATAGAAACAAGACTAAAGAACTGGCTTAGACCAAAATGCCTGGCTTTGGGCACTTGCCGTTCAGACTAAAATCAGGATGTGTTAGCGAGCAAGAAATAAAGAGACACTGAACACTGGGTAGTTCCACACATATCACCTGATACAAGTTTTAAGGCACTGTAAAGTATTCCTGAAAATTGTGTGTGGTATGTGATATTAAATTTACTCTCTTGTAAAGTACCTTTTGCAATTTCATTACAAATTGATATTTCAAATGTAATGGGTAAATGATATCTGGACTAAGTCATCGAAGAATTGATATGGATAAAGAAGAACATCTTCACAGTAGGATTTACAGCTCCCTGGTCTTCTATTGTATATAATCCCTTTAATAATCAGACATTTGGTAAAATCTGCCTGGCTATTTGAAGGATGACCTTTCACATAATCCCCTGAAGTCTTTTAAAGAGAAATTCATTGAGAAAGAATTTCTTTCTCAAAGAAATTCATTGAGAAAGAAAGATGTCGTACCATCCCATCTCTCACGATCTGCATGCCAGAGATGTTCTTTGAATCTTCCTGGCAATTCTTATCACATTCTCCCCTGTGTTTCAAGTATCTCCTGCTCCCGCAAGGAAAATTCTCTGCTACTGTCTCATCGGTATAAGCCCTGCCAGGAAAAGTGGTGATGGGATGGGAACTTGTGTTCTTCATTTATGAGTCCTTCACAGCCCTTAGAAGAATCAATTGCACATAAAAATACTCAATAATTTTATTAAACGAATGAGTAAATTTCTGGTAGAATTTGTCAACAAAGAAAGTTTTGATCAAATAATTCAATATGTCTAGGTAAAGACTGAAACACAGCTCATTTTGTAAAATAGGATATATATAATAAACATGTTTATTAGCTCTCATTATAGACACCCTGATAGTCAAATGTTTTGTTTTGTTTTTTTTAACTGCAGTGAAAAGGAAGAATAACTTCCTAACAAAATTTGTTTTACCACTTCAGCTGTTTTCTATATTTGAGAGTCCAAAATAGGTACCAGGAAGCAGAAGAAAGAAAAACCACTTGGCCTGTACTCATATGTCAAGTTGTCTCAAATGCAAATGAGTAAGGACACAGACCCATGGCCTTGCCCCTCTCATTCCATCATGCAACCTAATATGAATCCCCAGACCCAGAGCAGAGCAGAAAAGTTGCCAGCCTTAACAGAAATGGTACTGTGGGTGTGGGTTGGTCGGTATGAAAAAGAAAATAAATAAAATTTTGTTTGCTGGTTACCATTCTGTACGCTGAGGTACTTTGTGTAATGAAAAGAAAACTGAAAGAACTGGAGAAAAAAAAAGGGTTTACTCAATAAATGGTATCAGGAATACTGGGTAGCCATTGGTGAGGGGTGGAGTGAGGGTGGTGGCAATAAAGGGATCAGACCAGGCACCTTACCGCCGAATATATCCAGAGAGATCAAAATCTGAATATAAATATGTATATATCAGCATAGAAAATAACGTAGGAGCACTGTATCAATTATCTTAGAGTGGAAATATCATATACATTCTGTAAAATCTTAAAAAGCATAGAAAAGCCAACCATTCGGTTACATAAAAATTTTAACAAATTCTTAGAAAAATACCATAAAAAAAGTGAAAAGTCAAGTAATAGATTGGGAAATATATATTTGTAAAACATGTCAGGGACAAAGGTTTAATTTCCCTAATAATATTCATTAAAAAAAGAGGTATTTGGGGCTTCCCTGGTGGCGCAATGGTTGAGAGCCCGCCTGCCGATGCAGGGGACACGGGTTCGTGCCCCGGTCCGGGAAGATCCCACATGCCGCGGAGCGGCTGGGCCCATGAGCCATGGCCGCTGACCCTGTGCGTCCGGAGCCTGTGCTCCACAACGGGAGAGGCCACAACAGTGAGAGGCCCGCGTACCGCAAAAAAAAAAAAAAGAGGTATTTGGAATTTCCTTTATTGCATTATACGTTCATATCCTTTGTCCATTTTAAAAAATTTATTTATTTATTCATTTATTTAATTTTTGACTGCATTGGGTCTTCACTGCTGCACGCAGGTTCTCTCTAGTTGCGGCGAGCAGGGGCTACTCTTTGTTGCGTTGCGTGGACTTCTCATTGCGGTGGCTTCTCTTGTTGCGGAGCACGGGCTCTAGGCGTGCAGGCTTCAGTAGTTGTGGCTCGCGGGCTCTAGAGCACAGGCTCAGTAGTTGTGGCTCTTGCGGGCTTGCTTGCTCCACGGCATGTGAGATCGTCCCAGACCAGGGCTCGAACCCGTGTCCCCTGCATTGGCAGGCAGATTCTTAACCACCAGGGAAGCCCCCTTTGTCCATTTTACTAGTTTTTAAAAAATAAGTATTTATTTGACAGCTATGCCTGGACATATGAACACTGGTATGTAATTTACGATAACAAAATATTGGAAATAATTGAAATATGTATAGCTAAAGAAGAGATTAGCTAAAGAAATTATGAGATTCATATCGCAAAATACCATTTGGAAAAGAATTAGGCAGACCATTTTTGATTGATATAAACTGATATCTATGAGATATTAGATGAGAAAAAACAAGTTGCAGAAATATGTGTGTATCTAGTATTTCCAGTGTGCAACATTTGTGTAAAAAATACTTATTCATATTTGCTTCTAAATGCATATATCTCTGGAAAAAAAAAAACAGAAAAGACTAGTAACAATTTTGCTCTCCGTTAAGTGAACTAGCTGTGTGGCGGCAGTTAAATGAGACTGTACCCATAATCAAACACCTTAATAATTTTGCACCTAAACAGATGAGTAGTCACAATAAGTGAAAAAGATACGACTACAGGCATAACTTGTTTTATTGTACTTCACTTTATTGTGCTTTGCAGATAGTGCATTTTTTTTTTTATGAACTGTGGCAACCCTGCCTCGTGGAAGTCTATCAGTGTCATTTCTCCAACAGTATTTGCCCACTTCCTGTCTGTGTTATAGTTTAGTAGTTCTCACAATGTTTCAAACTTCCTCATTATTATTATATTTGTTTTGGTGATCTGTGATCAGTGGTCTTTAATGTTACTATTGTAATTGTTTTGGGGCGCCATGAACCACTCCCATATAAGATGGCAAACTTAATTGATAAATATTATGAGTGTTATGACTGCTCCACTGACCTGCTGTTCCCCAGTCTCTCTCCCTCTCCTCAGACCTCCCTATTCCCTGAGACACAATAATATTGAAATTGGCCAATTAATAGCCCTACAGTGGTGGTGGTGTTGGTGGTTAATAATTAAATTATTAAGCAAAAGCTTAGCTAGGCATTCCTCTGTAGCATTCAGTGTAGTATAGTACGTTGAAAGAAAGGATTGTTAAGAACGGATTATGTGAAACTGGAGGATTTTATCTTGAAAACAGGCAACTCAAACCTAGAGATGATGCTCTGCCCACCCCCTCAGAACTGACAGTGTGTGCAAGAGACATCCCCCATTTGAAACAGAAGGTTTTAAATTTTACAAAGATAATAGGGTGCCTTTCCTGAATATTACATCACACACTCACCGGGCTCTGAGACCATACCCTGTAATCAAACACCTCAATGATTCTGTAGGTAAACATAGGAATATTCCCGTGAAGTAAAATACATAAGACTATAAATAACTTTATATCTGTTTAGGCCACGTTTTGCCAACAAAGTTTGTTATAAACTTACAAAATAACTTTGATATTTCAGAATAAAATTAGATTTTGGAATTAAATTGGATTTTTACAATAATATACAAGAGAATGTAGGGGCGGCTACTAAATTCATAGTAATTTAGTTTTAACTGAACAGCAGAATATTAGACATAAAAAGCATATTCAGTGGGCAAGATATGATTGAGTCATCAAGGATGGAATCTAGAGAAAGTGACTCTTGCTTAAAACTTTTTTCTCCAAATAATGTAACTATTTATTATAGTACCTATATGTTCCCCACCATAATGGATCGTAACATAGCTCTGTGATTAGAAGAATGCAGTGTGACCCTCCCAATTGCTTGTTAGACAAGGTGGCTTATCCAATAATAAATCCAACCAATGGGTGATTTCAAAGGGGGGGGGGTGTCAGATCTTTATGTACCTTGGAATAGAGATTTCAAAAGGAACATGGCTTAACTAAAAGTCTGATTCTTGTTGCCAATGAAAGGACACAATTTAAAAGGGAGAAATACAAAGAATTGATAAAGGAAAAAAAAAGGGAGAAATCAAAGAAGGAAATTGATTCTTTCATTCAAGAAATATGTATTGAGTTGTCTACTCCATGCCAGGCCCTGATCTGTGTTCTGGGTTTACACATTACCCACAGGGACCTTGCCTTAATAAGTCTTATAAAAAATAAAGAGGGTAATTTCAGATACTCTAAGTGCTATGATAATAAGGTGCAGTAAGGTGACTGGGAGTTATGGCGGGGATGGATGACTACCGAGGTAGGATGACAAAGGAAGAAACACTGTCTGACAAAGGGCTGTTTGGACTCAGACTTGATTTATTGAGGGAACCAGTCATGTGAAGATCTAGGAAGAATGTTCCAGGCTGAATGCACAGAAAGTTCAGAAGACCTGAAGCCTGAACAAACACATTGATTGGTATGTTTGAGAAAGAGCCAGAAAACAGTCTTGCCTGATGCAGAGTAAGGCAGGAGAGGAGTGAAAATAAATGAGACTGGCCATGTGTGGTCTTAGTGGCCAGTGTAGGTAGGGCATTTAGATTTTATTCTGTGTAGTATGGAAGCTTTTGGACCCCATCTGATTCACGTTCTTAAAGTACAATTTGGGCTTTTTGTGGAGAAAAGACTCTTGGTAAGCGTGAGAACAGGAGTTAAGGTGGAATCTTTTGCTTGTGGTGCAAGTAAGAGAGAATCTTGAGAATTCAAGTCCTAGATCTGGTGACCTGAGTTAGGGCTGTATTTTGAACTTAAGGAAGCACGATGGATGATGGATTTGACGTGAGTTAGCGAGTAAGAAAAGAATGGAGGTTAACAGGCAGATCTTTGACTTGATCAAACTGAGTGGATGGTGCTGTGCGCTACTGATGGGAATGATGGAGGAAAAGGCACATTTGGAGGGAAAAATCATAATTTTGGGTCAAGTAAAGTAAGAAGCTTACTGGCTGCGTATTGTATGTACATCCAGGTATGGATGCTGATCGCACAGAGGACGTACAGCTCAATCGTGGGAACAGGAGTGTGGAAGTCATCGTACGTAGATGGTGTTTAAGCCAGAGGACAGTATAAAATCACCTAGTGAAAGAAGGTGTAGAGAACAATTAAAAACCTGAAGACAACATTTAGGTTGAGGAAGGAGGAGGAGACGTAAGTAAAGACAACTGTGGATGAAAGAGAAAGAAAAACCAGGCACGCTAGACATTAGAGAGACCTTTCAGCCGTACTGAGTCCTTTTGAGAGGTCGAGTAAGATGACGACAGAGCTTTGGCCACTGGACCTGGCAGCATGAAACTTATTCTTGACCACAGTAAGAGCTCTTTTAGTGGAGTGATGTTGATATGAATTTGATTGCAGTTGTTTGAGGGAAGAATAAAAGGTGAAGAGGTGGAAATAGCACATACATACAGCAACGTCATGAGTTTTCTTCTGAAAAGGAGCAGGGAAATAGAGCTGTGGCTTGAAAAGTGCACCAAATATTGTGAAGTCCTAAGTCCATTGTGAAAATGCCTTGCAAATTATAGAGGAATTAGAAAAAATTATATTTTTTCTTAATATTCTTCCTTATAAGGTGTATGTGTAGGCATGTACCTGATCATATATATGGATACTTTAGTTCATATTTCCTAGGAAGCATAGGAAAGTGCATCTGCAGCTCATTCTGAGGGGATCTGGCCTGTACTAGATTTGGAACGCCAGGCCCCTCTACATGCCTCAGCTCTTTTAACACCTTAGAAGACCAAAGGCCAACACATTTTTTCTTCTCTACTTTGACCGTCCTTCCTGACCCCAATTCTGATACAAAAATTACTCTTGGTTTTTGTTCCAGTCAAATAGCTTAAGCTTGGTAAAACATAGTTCTGTGGAGGAAAAAAAAGTGGATACTGGAAGAAAACCAATTCATGTCCATAAGGGGTGAAACTTTTGAAAGGTGGTCACAGAGACCCACAGCAGAGGTTAGACATGATGTTTTTCAGAGGAATGCTCAGACCCTATGAATGGGTAGGCGAGGTTGGAAACAGGGCTAAATCCCTGTAAAATGTGTGACTTCTTGGTTACATTTTCCTTATTCTATAGAAAAAATTTATTTATAACATAGCAAGGGAAACTTAGCCTCAGCTGTAATTCCTGTTCATTGCAACTCCTTATTAAAGTTGGTGAAACCACCTGTAACATATGCCATTGCAGAAGTAGTACAGAAATACAGCTCCGGTACAGTGAATAGGCGGTAGTCTTCTCTTCCTTCGTCCTCTGTTAGCGCCAGATCAAGTGAGGACAGTCAGCAGAAAGGCTACTTGTCAGAAGCAAGTGTGTCGGCCTGGAGGAAAGAGGAGCATGAAGAGGAGCCAGTTCTACGCGGGTGACAGAGGCCGGATTCTGAGTGCTCCCTTCCCTTCTTACCCGCTGCAAGGAAGACACACGGGTGGCCGACAGGCACGTGAAAAGCTGCTCAACGTCACTAATCACTAGAGAGATGCAAATCAAAACTACAGTGAGCTATCACCTCACACCGGTCAGAATGGCCATCATCAAGAAGTCTACAAACAATAAATGCTGGGGAGGGCATGGAGAAAAAGAAACCCTCCTACACTGTTGGGGGGGAAGGTAAATTGGTACAGCCGCTGTGGAGAACAGGATGGAGGTTCCTCACAAAACTAAAATAATAGAGCTACCATATATCCAGCAATTTCACTCCTGGGCATGTACCTGGAGAAAACCATAATTCGAAAAGATACATGCACTCCAGTGTCCATTGCAGCACTATTTATAATGGCCAAGACATGGAAGCAACCTAAATATCTATCCACAGATGAACGGATAAAGAAGATGTGGCACCTATATACAATGGAATGTTACTCAGCCGTAAAAAGAATGAAATAATGCTATGTGTAGCAACATGGGTGGAACTAGAGAATATCATACTAAGTAAAATAAGCCAGGCAAAGAAAGACAAATATCCTATGATGTCACTTGTATGTGGAATCTAAAAAAAGGAGACACATGAACTTATGTACAGAACAGAAATAGACCCACAGCCATAGAAAACTAACGTATGGTTACCAAAGGGGACAGGTGGGGGAGGGTAAAATAGGAGCTTGGGATTAACAGATACACACTACTATATATGAAAGAGATAACCAATAAGGACCTACTGTAAAGCACAGGGAACTATTCTTAATACCTTGTAGTAACCTATAATAGAAAAGAATCTGAAAAAGAACGTGTGTCTGTGTGTGTGTGTGTGTGTGTGTGTTTATAACTGAATCACTTTGCTGTACACAGGAAACTAACCCAATATTATAAATCAACTATACTTCAATAAAAAATAAATAAAAATAAAATTCCTATAAAAAAGGGTAAAGAGAATGTGGCAAATCCCAATTAAAACAAAAATACCAAGATCTAGAATTATATTTGTGATCAGTATGAGTTAATGAACAGCAAGGTCACGTGACCTTTGGCCTCTTTGGGGGCGTCATGTTGGCTTAGATTTGGGTTCTAGGATTTTCTGGCTCACCGAACATCTACCATTTATTAAAACAATGATGATTCATGTTCTAAGTTCATCATGTTGCCTGCTCTCCAATTGAATGTGCATGTATGAGACTTTATGCAGCTCCCAAACCACAATTGCTAGTTTACTTCTAAAGGTCTTCCACTTCAGTAAGGACAGCAGAAAACCCAGCCCCAGAGAACACTAACTAGTCTATAGGCAGTGCCAGAGCATAGGTTGCACTGTCTGGATTTTCATGGTTAAATAGGACCTCTGTTGACACTTAAGTGTGATTATCCATAGTTGAAACTTTGAGAACCAGACCATTTAGCAGTGGATTGGTGCCGCATGTTGCCCAGTACCCTGTGAAAGTGTTCACTGTGCAAGGCTATCACACAACACCTGAAATTCATAATAAATCCAGAAGTGAGCTTGGATGCACTCCTTGTTTGCAGGGTTGTCTGACCACTAAATGATTGATGAGAGGCCTTAGTGGATGAGAATGTTGATTCACTGAAATGTGTAAAATGCACATTTCCTTTTTTTCAGTATAAACTACCAGTGTATGCCCAGTGTATTTAAAAGGCTGGAAACGTGAGTCTTTGTTAGTGTTTCTCTGTGTTTTATTTCCCTTTGCTTTCCTGGAAGAACTAACTCTAATGAAACCTGACATCTTAGTGCTAAAGTATGTTGACTCTCCCACTCTGCCTTTATTGTACATTGAAAATGTGCATAAACTCTCTGCTAAATCACCAGCCTTAAAATACTTAGAGCTCCTTACTTTTTTCAAAGGTGATGATAGGCCCCAGTCTATTTGTTTTCTTATTGAAATGTGGAACAACCAGACATGAACGGAGGTAAGTAAGCAAGATCGGAATTAGTAGCTGGTCTTTGTAGTGGATACTGTGCTCTTTGTCCCTGATTTTGCCTTCAGGACCTTCCAGACCAACTCATTTTCCCAGTTGATGTTGACTGCCAGTGGGTTCTGCTAAGTTCTTCCGGCGAATTGCTCTCAGAAGATAACTCAGGGTCATAGCCCAATGGCAGCTCACATCCAATAAAACATCATTGGAGCAGTATAAAGCCCTGGTCATCTTGTCCTGTTTGGAATAACCTTGAAGGGCCTTCCTAGCTCCAGAGATTTCCTTGGAGTCTGCTGATAACCTTTGTTGCAGTACATTTCTGGTCAACACGTTCCCTCTACCACTCTTGCTTCTTTCACTCCTTTAAAGGTGTTGATACCAAAATGTCCCCAATAAACTTACGACATACAAATCTCCATCGCAGAGTCTGGTTCCTGGAAACCTAAACCACATCAAGTTTTGAGTGTTTAGAAGATGAACAAGCTATTTTTGAAGCTGTCGTAGTGTGGAATCCAGTGCTAAACATGAAAGACTTCTTTAACAGATAACGGTAAAAAGTTTCCTTTGCCTCATTTTGTAAAAAGTCAGATGGGCAACTTTTTTTTTTTTAATTTTATTGAAGTATAGTTGATTTGCAATGTATTAATTTCTGATGTACAGCAAAGTGATTCAGCTATACATCTATATGCATTCTTTTTTATATTCTTTTCCATTATGGTTTATCCCAGGATATTGACCATGGTTCCCTGTGCTATACAATAGGACCTTGTTGTTTATCCATCCTATATATAATAGTTTGCATAGATGGGCGACTGTCTATAAACATCTCTGTAAGACTAGTAAAGAAGCTGATAGGAACTAGTTGTAACCAGGATTTAATGGACTTGCTCAGACCCCACTTCTGTCATTGGCACCAGTCTCTACTTTCTGACAGTTGGTTGCAGCAGGATGATAACTTAGGGCAGTGTTTCTCAAAAAGTGTTAAAAATTCACATTCTAAGACCCCCCCCCCCCCCACTCACTGGGTCAGGATCCCTAGGCCAGGGTCTAGGAGATCTCCATTTACCAGTCATTCCAAGAGATTCTTATATTCAGGCAAGTTTGGGAGAATTAAACTATGACCAAAAGTTTATCAGATACTGCTATTGAGAGAAACTATTTTTACAGAAATAACAGCAACAAATTATCAGCATAGAGCCACCTTTTGTTAATAGCTGCCTTACTCACAGGCTCTGAGGTCCAAACAACTACCTCTTGTGCTCCCATATTAGTTATGAAGAAAACCACACTAACAAAAATAGTAAACAAATTGGATGTGCAGTTTTTTCAAAGCACCATTTGTTCATGATGGAAATTAAGGCATCCTGGTGATAGAGCAATAGAATCCCTTTGAGGCTGGAAAGGCAGATTGCTTGGTGCCTTTCCTCTGTGTCCAGGATTTGGGATAGATGATGATAAAGCAACTTTAACGCCTGCCTGTGTGAGACTGAACCTGAGGCTTGACGTCTGCAGATGGGCGTCAAGAGCCCTTCCCTCTCAACGTTTCCTGAGGTTCCCATATTCCTTCTAGATGACTGGTATTCTTTCTTACTTTGTTCTCTGTGTTACAAAAGGCACAGCCAAATGCTGGTTAATGTACTATACGAGCAGCCATATGTTGAGCTAATTCACAGCTACAGAACGTTGTGGTACTTGTTGTTTGTGACCCATCAGGATACATAATTTTGATTCTGCTTCAATGGTGTTGTTCTTTAAACTATAACAAGCTTTTGATATAACAAGTCATTTTTCATTATGAGGGTAAAAGTAAAGTCATTCGTGTCATTCTTGTTGACTCTGCTAGGAAGTTAGCAATTTTAGACTCAGAAATTAGATTTAGTTACCCTATCTTTCATGAGAGTATTGGGGATATCAGCATTTCACCACTTTTAAATAGTGATAACCAAAAAGTCTGCAGAAAATAAGCTTTATTACATCTATGGTAATGAAGCTTGCTGTTCCAAGGCTCTAATAATTCCTTTGGGTGTCCCAAAGAGGCAGAGCCAAAGCAGCCAAAAGCATGTCTTTTTGACAGTCTAAAGACTTCACAGACATTGATTTCCTATCCTTTTGACACTTGCATGAGGTTCGTGTTTCCTTCATAAACGTACTCGGTTTCCCTCAGGATCGTTCAGCGGGTGTCTCTGACAAATTTACAGCCCTGGATGGATTTGCAATCACAAGATAGAATCTTTGACAAGTTTTTCTTCTCCCCTCCATGACTCGAAACCATGCTTCGCTAATTAAAAGTTTCAGTCTGATTACCAAGGCTTTGTTATCAAATTATCTAAAGAAAATTTCTAATGAAAAACCATTTAGAAGTTGTGCTGTGTGTTTTGCATAGGAAAAACTACTACATATGTCATGTATGTTATTGCTTAGAGCTTCAGATATAGTGAACAATTTCACTGACTCTTTGAAGATTAGGGCCACTTCGAATTAGTTTTTCTCTTTTTGTAAGATGATTTTTAACCTGGATAAAAATACATAATCTATGGCATTACATAGGTATACATAAATACAGACATAGTTAATGTATAGACATACGTCAGCATGAACAAATAAGATGCCTGAATCAAAGTTTGCTGTGTATTTCAACCAACATTTATTGTCAGCAGATCTTTGGCAATGGAAAAAAACACACGGGGGTATCATATGAAACGATACCTTGAACATTTAATTCCTTCTAGTTGAGAAACGCATAATTTTAACATTTTAGAGTATCTTAATGTGACACCAAAATAACTGGTTATAAAGCAACTTTGATTTTGTTTTCACAGAACCAAAAACAAACAGCAACAACAAAAACTAAAACAAAATGTTTGAATTATGTCATCCTTTTGGATGAATTTAATGATCTTGAGGCTATATTGAAAATAGCAGAGATGAAGTGGGTAAAGTTGAATGAAGTTCAGTTGAGACTGTAATAAGGATTTGGTGATTAATGGGACTCAGTGGAACATAAACTTCATGAGGACAAGGACCTTGTTTGTGCTAAATGGTGGGGATACAATAATAAACAAGACAGAGAAAGTAAGCAATGTCTATTCAGTAAATGAATGAATGAAAAATAAGAAATGAAGGAGATAGGTTTATCTGGAGTTTCTTGGTTGGGATGTTGAACGGGTAATGGTTCTCTAAACCTGTGAAGTCCAGTACGGTAGCCACTAGCCACATGTGGATGTTAAAATTTAAACTAATTTGAATTAAAGTTAATTTATTTATTAGCCAACCACATTTCAAGTGCCCAACAGACCCATGCAATAGTGACCATATTGGTCAATGTAGATATAGAAAATTCCCATCACCACAGAAAGTTCTATTGGACAGCACTGCTCTAAATAGCATGAAGACTATACATGGAGAGGCAGGAATGGGGGTAGCTGCCCCTACTAAAGTCTATATTTCCAACCACTTTCAGACAAGTTGTGCTGACTCTGAAGACTTATGTTTCAAATCTGAACTCAACTTTCTTTTAAATATAGCTCCCCAAAGTTCCTATTTTCATTTTTAGCATCACCATTCTACCAGAAACTCAGGCTTAAAATATATTTTCTGTCTCTCATCCTCTCCATATAGTCAGATTAAAATTCTGTAGATTTTTTTTTCCATCCAGTATCTGTTGAATGGACCCATTTCTTTTTATTTTTCCTGTATAGTGACTTACATAATGTGTACTGTACACTGACAGTTATAATATGGGAACATGGTATTAGTCATAAGAACAGCATTTTGATTCCATTGGAGAAAAAGATAAACAAAAATGGCAAATTTGTCATCAACTCTAACCTTGTTTGATTTAGTATATAAATAATATTGTATATAACTTTCCAGTTTAATTTGCACATTTGATGAGTTTTCACATATCTACATACTTGTGAAACCATTGCCACAGTCATGATAATGAATATATCACCCCCAAACTTACCTTATGCCTCTTTGTGCTCAATTGTAACCTAACTACCTATTCACCCTTCACCCCTCTTCTCAACTGATCGGCTTTCTGTCGCTGTAGATTAGTTTGCATTTTATGGAGTTTTATATAAATACATACGCATGCTTATATAAATGTTTTTTATGTGCGTGCTTTTTTTTCTTGCTCCTTTTACTCAGCATACCTGTTGTGAGATTCATCTGTCCAAGTTGTTGAGTGCATCAATAGCTCATTCTTTTTTTATTTCAGGGTAGTATTCCATTGTGTGGATATACTACAGTTGGCTTATTCATTCACTGTATAGACATTTGGCTTCTTTCCAATTTTTGATCATTACAAGTAAAGATGTGAATATTTATGTACAAATTTAATGTATGGACATATGATTTCTTTTCTCTTGCATAAATACCTAGGAGTGGAATGGCTTGGTCATATGATAGGCATATCTTTAAACTTTTAAGAACTGTCAAGTCATTTTCCAAAGTGGTTGTGCAATTTTCCATTTGCATAGCAATGTAAAGGAGTCCAATTTTTCCCACATTCTCACCAATACTTTGTGTAATTAGTCTCTTTAGTTTTAACCAGTCTACTCAGTATGTAGTAGCATCTCATTTTGGTTTTAATTTGCATTTATAGCACATTTTCAAGTGATCATTTACCATCTGTATATCTTCTTTAGTGGAGTGTCGATTCAGACTCTAGACATTTTTGGGGGTTGTCTTTCTTTGTACTAAGCGTTAAGAGTTCTTTTATTTTTTTTGCAGTACGCGGGCCTCTCACTGTTGTGGCCTCTCCCGTTGCGGAGCACAGGCTCCGGACGCGCAGGCTCCGCGGCCGTGGCTCACGGGCCCATACGCTCCATGGCATGTGGGATCTTCCCGGACCAGGGCACGAACCCGCGTCCCCTGCATTGGCAGGCGGACTGTCAACCACTGCGCCACCAGGGAAGCCCTAAGAGTTCTTTATGCATCCTCGACACTAGTTCTTTGTCAAATATGTGTTTGCAAATGTTTTCTCCCAGTCTGTGGCTTGCTTTTTCATTTATATAATAGTATCTTTTTTTTTTTTTTTTTTTTTTTTTTTTTTT